>WHNR01000190.1:0-65000 GCA_009859135.1 Formica selysi
AATTTTTTATAATGGTGACATAAAGCTTATCAATACGACTTCTCAATCACTTATAGCAGCCATTATAGTCCTTTCGTTGAAACTTGCTATTTTGTAAAAAGATAATTTATTGTAATATAGAAAAAAAGAATGAGTACCACAATATGAGGAAATGTTTTAGCCATTGAAAGAATGCAACTTACCATTATTCCTGACAGGTGATTTATTATGGGAATTTACATATGACTTGCATGTATCTGTAAAAGCACAACCACGATAAATATAAAATACTTTTCAACAATTGCAATATATGGACTGTTCGCAAAATAATTATTTAAAAATTATATATACATATATTAGAGCAACTTATTAACTTTTAATATTAACAATCTTACCTTGCGCCTGCCGTATTACTGTACAAGAATTTCGGTCATCACTATTCTCATGCTCACTCATTATTTTGTCTTGCTTGTTCGTTTCTAAATCCTTCTGAACGTTACACCTCTCCTTCTTTTTTGTATGATTTACAGGGCCGATACTCTCATTGACACTTCTATCAATAGATGAATAAGTTAGATGTATAGCGTCTGATATTTGGGACTCGCGTGATTTGGAAAAGGAGGCTACATCTAAATAAAATTTAAGGCATATATATAAAACAATTAATGGCAACATGAGAAATATCGACATAAATAAAATTAAAGGAGTTATAAACCTAAACTAATTAAATTTGTCATTTATGCAAACTATTAAAAGTATAAATATTGAAAAATGATTAAGGATGTATGTGTCATATGTCGAAACATTGACAAAAGCATGAAAATTTCGTAGACTGTTCTACTATTTCTTCTGAATAAAACCTGAGCACAACTCTCTTAACGGTTTGGAAATTATTTAAATTTAAATTATTAAAATTTAAAGTTACTATTGATTGTTATGAAAAATCGCGTATTGTAGCACTTATTGACAAATTTGACAAGGAAAAAACATTACCAGCGAAATAAAAATTTTCACATATACTAAGAAAACTCTAATAAATATTTGTGCAAAACTTGATTTAGATCCATTTACTCGTTTAAAAGTTATTTATTAAAAATTGTAAAAAAAATATTGTCTTTTTCTCTTTCTGCAAATTACTCGTTTTTTTTGTTTCTTGCAGTTGATTTCAGGAGATATTCGATCAAAAGTTTTTATCATAAATTAGGAAAAATATTAATTATAATTATTTTCTTTTATGAAGACGTCAAAACCATATTATTTTGTAACCATATTATACTTTAATTCTTTTTATAATTCGGATTTATTCATTTGATTTTTCAAACAGTGTAAACGTAAAAAATATCTTTTTTTTTGTTAATTTTGACAGTTTTTTGCTACTATTGTACAGCCAAAACATCCTTAACATATAGATGAGTCAAAATAACTATATCAACAAGCAAATAAGTGCTTCATACCTTGTGTTTGCTTTGTAGAATTCATGTTACTGTCACATCTAGTCATAACATGATTTTTGCAGTTGTATTTGTGACTATTCCCATATGTCTGTGGTGTTTCTGTCCTTGAGTTATAGTTATTTGATGCACATAAAACTGAAAAAGAACAATTAAATTTATCAATAATGCAATTATTATAAATACAAATATTGAAAAGATCATAATTGCATGTGGAGTCAGAATTACCACTGCTCTGAAATGTTCAACAATTAAATTGCCTTAAACATTAAAGTGCCTTACTTTGCGTTATACTATTATCGCTGAAATTGTCGTTACTGTCGTCACTTCCAAAAAATAATGGCGATGCTTATTGTTCTTATCATTTGCTGAAATGTCAAAGATACTCAGGAAAATATAGAGAAGATCAAAAATGAGAATTTTATATACTAAATATTATTAGATGCAAAAGTATTTTAGTTGCGCATTAAATAAAACGAACGCAGCAATTTTGCCACACGACCACCGTTATAGTTAATCTCAACACACAGCAAGAAACCCATATAATTATAGATGGTGTAAACTTTCTTTCTGAATGTAAGAGATGAAAAAAACCACACACAAAACAATGCACACTAGCATAGAAGGAAAATATATTTAAAAAAATGAAAGAGTCGGTTTTAAATAATTGTAATATAATCTCTACAAAAGCAATTTCATAAATATGTACATATCATATTTCATATGTTAAAATATAGTGTTTAGAATTCATATATGAATAGACAGTAATACATAAGTAATAAAACTCAAATAAATTAAATATGTATATAAAATATAATAAAAAAGAACTAACCACTTATTTTCAAGTTTCTTACAGCTGGTGCTTTTAATTCAAAATCACTGTCCGAATCGTCAGCATATACAATATTACTTTTGCGTCGTTTACATGATGTTTCGTTCAAAGGACTATATCTTCGAGTAACAAATCGTTGGCGCTTTACACTTTTGTCCTTATCAGACTGTGACAAATCTGAGACATTTAAGGCTTTTTCTGCTTCTTTTTAGCTCGTCTTATAGATTCTTTACATACAATTAAGCAAGAAAGCAAGAAAATGTGTTAGTTCAAAAATAAAAATAAATCAACTTGAGTAGTCTTGCAAATAAATACTGCATATTGAATGACATTCCCTAAATATTTATAACAAAAAAAGCTTTACATCTGAAGCTACTAAATTGAATAAAAGGTATCATAAATTTCGTTAATAAAGTTAAGTTAAAATTAATAAATCGAAAGTATAAGGGGCAATAGTTTTTACAAATTCAGCATTAAAAGTTTACGAAGTACACTACAATTGTGATATATTATAAGAAAGAAAAAATAAGGAAAGGGAAAGCAAAAGCCAACAAATTATTTATAAAAATGATGACACACACCATATAACACCGAAATATACATAAATATAATACTTACTACTTCAAAATTTTTACGTTTTCATATGTGACCCAAGTGTCAGTCGGCTTCTTTCTTTTTTCTAAATAATCACTTAGTTTTGATTCGTCAGAAGGCCATTTGCATATAGCTGCGAATGCAACTTGTTTGCCATCTTTTGCACACACTTTTATATTTTTTAACCATGCAGTACAGGCTGGCACTGCATAAATATTAGACTCGAATTCATCATATATAGGTAACTCGAGTATAGCATACTGTAATAAAATATTATGATTCCACTTTCTAGCTCTTTCTCTTTCTCCCATATTATTTCTCCTCATCAACTTACCGGCTTATCCGCTGCTATTTGTACATCTATCGCACTCATGACACAAATAATAAAAACAAAATACAAGACGAATTATACTAAATTACACTGAAATCAACTGAAATTGCACTATCCTGCTACGCAGTTAGTAATCGCGACGGCCATATTGCTAAGAGGATCCAGATTCCCGCTATCCCTACTCCTGCCCCTGCTCGATCTTTGTCTGTCGACAGTAATGATAGGATGCGATAGGATGCGGATTAAGATAGTGCGAACAGATTAAATAATTTAGTGGTACTTTTGTTGAATATTTCTATGAATAAATGCAAATTACCTGTTTTTTTTATTATAAAATAGCTAAATATCCTAAGAAAACGTTAAAGCCAAACGTAACATAATTTTCCTGAGTTTATTTGTTAACTCAATATTTCTTAAGTCTTCTCATTGCAATGTCTAAACAGGTATGTTTAAATTCTGCTCACTATATGTTGTTTATGTTAAAGCATCTATATCTGCTTCTGTTAAAAAATATTTAATGCAGAATGTTAAGGGGTATTCTGGTCTAGAAGCATGAATTTTAGGTAATTTTTGAAGTGCCATAAAAAAAAGGCAATCAATATTTTTACTATTCATTTTTTTATAAGATATTTATTAATATTTCAAGATATTTCAAGATTCATTATATTTCAAGAATACAGAAAAAAAGTGAAAAAATTAAAAACTCAAAAAGTTAGCGGCTGATGAAGTGGGGGATCTCAAAAAAATGGCGCGCAACCATACCCACGATTCCAACCTCCTAGCAATCTGAAAAAAAGGGTTATTAATTTAGAGTAATGCCGCTATCGTTGTAACTATAAAAAAGTTAAAAAAAAAATTTTTTTCACAAAATGGCAACTGCCTGAAAAAAAAATTAATTTTTGTACCACTTTTTTTGAGTTTTCCGAATTTTTTAAAAAATAGTAAACATTGAAATTTGGGGATGAGGATAGTTCGTGCGATAGAGAAGTCTATAAAGAAGATTCACACCAAATTTCAAGTAAATCGGTTCAGTAGAACTTGAGAAATCGTGGGTATCGTTTTAAAAAAAGACAGTTTCAAGAAAAACGCGTTTAAAGTTTCGCGTAAAGTTTCTCGCAGTCTAAGTCATGAAGTGATATTTTAGAACTTACATTTATTCAATCTGCCATTCCTGCTGCATACATTGGACCTTCCTCGACTTCGAAATAAGCATTTTCGCGTTTCTCTCTTCCAATCGAGCAGTTCTGGCCTCCTTTGATGCGTTAGATGCTCGTTCCTCTGAGCGGTCAATCGGGCGTTGTCTCGTTTCACAGCGGAATGAATAAGCTTCCGGACCAATTTTGATTCCATAAGCGTCATCATTTTTAAAATAGGAATGAAGCCTTCATTGAATATGCAAACAGCAATAAATGTAGCAATTTCAATTATGTGAGTTCCGGAATGAATATGTTTCGGCGCGAAGTCCAAATCAAAGAGTTTAGAGACTCATTATTATTTTGAGTTTCTGAACCTAAACATCGAGTCAATAACTCCTCCGACGATAAACTCTCGTAAATTGGCTTTATAATTTTCAATACGTTATCACACAGAGGAGGATTTTCGTGGTCAAACTCCTGTAATGTACCTTCAGATGCAGCTTTTTGCCACTTACACCAACTCTCCGCACCAGGTGGGCAATACATATGTTGCGGATTTTTATTTGTGGAACTATTATGATAGTAAGTAGCCCAAATTGCGTTTTTCATGTCCTCAACAGAATCAGGGTGCCGGGCGAATCGCTAAACCATAATATAAGGACAATTTATTTATCACTTTATCAGTTAATTTGCCTTCACCTTTTCCACCAATCCCTTTATTATCTTTTTTTTCTTTCCGTAGCCTTGCACCCATTCTTTTCTGGACATGTCCTACGCACTCTTTTTTTTCGACAACTGGGTCACCATCGTAAGGATCCATATCGAGTATACCCTTGAATGTTTTAGTGTCATCATCCCCAATATATTTCACATATTTCACTCCGTGTTTTGAACCGATTTACAGAACATTTCAATAATAGCATCAACTTCCATTTTGCCTGCACTTCCTTTATGATTTATAGTACACAATTCTTCATGGTCTTCATACCAATCGTTATACGCAGAAATATCGGATTTCTTTTTATTTTTCCAACATTACAGCCTTGACAGAAACTAGATTTGACAATTGTATCAACAATCTTCTTGCAATTTTTAGCTACAAGTGTAGTAACTCCAAATAGAGAATTGAAACCTCTTTTTTTCCATGTCCCATCGCCAGAAACAGTAAAATCTGTTGGATTAGTATTAGAATCAGAAGCTGAAATTAAATCTTTTCTTCATTTACAGCTTTGGAAATAATGAGGTTATAAACTGCAGATGCGGCCGTATGTACGTTTTTGAGACAAGCGTAGTAAGTACAGATTGATATTCCTTGACAAATATCCATCATACTGCAGAAGATATTTATTCCTTCCCTTCCAACTCCCAAAAGCCGCATAGCGAATATCATTCTTCGATTTACTTCAAAGGATTTGTCGACGAATGGACATGATTGTATATATTGTATACTATCGCAACTGCATTGTAATGCAATTTTAAAACCTAGTCCGCGATGAGACGTTCGTGAAAATTTAATCTCTTTCTTGCATGTAGTACACAAAACTAAGGAAGAAATCACTGTAAAAACCGTGAAAAATTCCAAAATACAGTAGCCGTAATTATTTTCAATAATTACTTCTTCATCACTTGATTTGCTCAATTTTTCTGCTGATGCACTCGTAAAACTGGTGTCTTCCTCTACCGTGAATCTATTGCCGTGAGTAGTAGAGCTATGCGGGTTCTAAGCCATGGTCCTCTGAGGGGGGGTGAGGGGCGAGGGGAAACCGGCGCGGGGGTATGACGTCACGCGGGGGAATCGCGTCCTAACCGGTAGGCGAGGGGTCCGCAGAGAGGGGGAGGGGGACCGCGTCCTAACCGATGGGCGAGGGGTCCGCGGAGAGGGGGGGAGGGGACCGCGTTCTAACCGATAGGCGAGGGACCCGCTAACCTAACCGGTAGGCGAGGGGTCCGCGGAGAGGGGGAGGGGGATCGCGGCGAAACCGATTGGTGAGGGACCCGCGGGGAAGAGGGGGATCGCGGCGAAACCGATAGGCGAGGGACCCGCGGGGAAGAGAGAACGCGATACCGCGAGGAGGCGTGGGAGAAGGATAGCGCGAGGCGTACATATGAGCGTAAGACAAGGATAGCGTTTGCATGCACGTTGGAGAGAGATGGCGCGAGGCATGCACGTTGGAGAGAGATGGCGTGAGGCATGCACGTTGGAGAGAGATGGCGCGAAGCATGCACTTGGGAGATAGAGAGAGATAGCGCGAAGGATGCACGCGGATAATACGGCGTTCGCAAGGCGGTGTGAGAGAGATAGCGCGAGGCATGCACTTGGGAGAGAGAGAGACAGCGCGTGGCATGCATGGACGTGGGAGAAAGAGAGAGAGAGAGAGATAGCGTTCGCAAGTTAAATTTTGCAGACTGTGCATATCTATTACACAGTTTTTATTCATACATAAAGGATGGGATAAATAATTAAACTCACAGATAATTAGTAAAATAACTTATTTATTACAAGCATCGTGAAGAATATCATTTACAGCACATGTCAATAACTCGCAATCTATGAGCGATTCGCTGTTAAACATATCACTTTCACGTATCGTTTTTGTAGCGTCGTATACATTAGCGATATTATTACGTTGTAAAACAGTTACAAATTGTTTGAATTTTTCATTTACAATATGCGTATTTTCGCATAGCCAGTAATACATATGATCTATGCATTTTTCAAAATCGAATAAATAGAATAGAGTTGGCGGTTTCATGTATAAAGAATTTTTGGATAATCCTATTTTTATAATATTCGAATCAGATATTTTAACCACTTCGAATGTTAAATCTCGGATCCGCAATGGGATTTCAGTCGATTGTAGAAGCTGTTCAATGTCCCCACGTTTCTGCATCAGCGATTTCCATGTTTCAAAAGGCAATATTATTTGATTGCCCCGATTATCGCCGAGAATCAACTCCACGCAAGATACAGCTCCAACGTTTATTCCAATGTCCAAATATTTGTATGACGTCGGGGTTAAGGCGTATCGTCTTCCGAGTATACGAACTGCACGACGAGGCTCGGATGAAATGCTAGGGAGTAAAAAAAAAAAATATTATTTATATAAATATTTAAAAAATATAAAAAATATTTAAAAAGAATAAAAAATTCTTTAAGTTAATTAAAACTTACTTGTTACATTTCTTCTTCTTACACGGTGAAGTTTCATCAGCATCTTGAATCGGAACGTAATAATTCATGCGGCTTCCTTCAGTGGGATACATTTTATATGAACCTTTCACACAAGTGGTCGATGCAATACTGAACGTATTAAACATATTTAAAATATGTATTAGCGTTGCAAAATTGCAATGTGGTGGGGATTATTGCCGACGCGATATTTTTTTCAATTTTTCCATTCAAGCGCCGATGTACGGCTGCTTCGCGATGACATCATCATCAGGTGTGAGATTTAGCCGAATGCACAAAAATGCAACATAATATAAAATTTTCAAGCGCCGATGTGCTGCTGCTTCGCAATGACATCACCCCAGATATCAGAATTCAAACGCGCGTGTCAAAACATGACAAAATCGTGAATATAAGAACAAGTATCAAGGTTAAATTGTGCTAATATATAAGTAATCCAAAACTTTTGCGATGCATCTTGGCTGAGATGACATCATCTCTAGACGACCAAAAATGCATTAATCGACATTAGTCAAAATGTACGTGACAAACCGCGAAATAAAGATTTAGTTGATGCATAAAAAATGCAACGTAATATAAAATTTTCAAGCGCCGATATGTGGCTGCTTCGCGATGACATCACCCCTAGATATCAGAATTCAACCGCGCGTGTCAAAACGTGACAAAATCGTGAAATATAAGGATAATCCTCATGGTTTAATTGCACTAACATACTTGGACAGCAACATGTAATTTGAAACTTTCGCGATGCATCTTGGCTGAGATGACATCATCTCTAGACGACCAAAAAATGCATTAATCGACATTAGTCAAAATGTACGTGACAAACCGCGAAATAAAGATTTAGTTGATACACATGATAGAAAGAGACATCAAGATAGAATATAAAATCATGGTAAAGAGGCACACCCTGTCAGTATTTTCGCCAAGAGTTCCGAGACAAGAGCTACTAGTAAGCGCGTCTTGATAGCAAAATTATTGACATAAATTTGGAAATATGGCGGAAAACAGTGCCGAACGAAATCTGCGCGAGCAATCTGCAAGGGTGAATTCGATAGAGGAGTACGTTGCGTGGGAGCAACGATGCGACGAATATATCGAATCGGTGGAAGAGCAAAGTCGAATCAAACGTCCACGATTATCGATTGGGATTCGACAATCGCTGATTGCCCGAATCGCGCGACTCGAGGGATTGAAGAACTCGTTACGCAGGCGTTTTGTACACGCGGGTGCAGGATGCAGCACGCGGCAACACGGATTGATTTGGCGAGAGATCGATACGGCGTTCGAGAGCCGCATATTGACTGGTGCGGTTATAAATCATAATCACATCGAGCCTCGCCAATTTTTCGAGGATGCCAAAGACATTGTGCTCGAACACGTGCAAACCGTGCTGAAAAAACACTTTAATGTGAAAATTAATACAGTGTTCAATGGTGAATTCGTGACGGGTGATAAACGTGCAAATAAAAGTATCAATACGAGAAACTATGAACTCTTTCGCACAACCGATTTACGCGAATGGTACGAGCGGCGCGTTGTCGAGCCCACTCTAGCATCGCTCGAAGAATTTCAAGAACGTGATAGCGGGTGGGCATTGTCGCGAATACTCGATTTAATCGTAAATATAAATAAATATAATCCTATGCGCGCGGGATGTCACATAAAATTACCGCGGGCGATAATGATGAAGAGAGCGGTAATCAACGTGCAATCTAATGACAATGCGTGTTTCGCGTGGTCTGTGGTCGCCGCTTTACATCCAGCTGAAAGTTATGTTTATCGAGTATCTTCGTATCCGCATTATACGACAGTACTGAATCTCCAGGACATTGAGTTTCCAGTGACTGTGAACCAAATTAAAAAATTCGGGCTTCTCAACAATATCTCAATCAATGTGTATAGTATCGAGGAAAAGAACATTGTCCCGATACGTCTGAGTGAGCTAAAAAGAGACAAACACGTCAACTTGCTGTACGTGGAAGACAATAACGTTGGACATTTTGCGTGGATCAAGAATCTATCCCGCCTCGTGAGCTCGCAATTGAGTAAACATAAAAGCCAAATACATATCTGCGATCGGTACGTATATATTTAATAAAAATACATTGTACAAATAATTGAACAAAAATAAAAATTATTTCTTTTACAGATGTTTGCACTACTTTGGCTCGGACGACAAATTGCAATCACATACGGTGGACTGTCGAGAGATGAACGAGTGCGCTATCCGATTACCGAGCGATAAGGACAAGTGGCTCACGTTCAACAATTATAATCGGAAAGAGCGGCTTCTTTTCGTCGTGTACGCCGACTTGGAGTGTGTTTTGGATAAGACGGAGGAAGAGAGAAATTACCAACATCATAAAGTATTTAGTATTGCTTATTATGTACATTGCTCGTACGACGATTCGTTATCCGCGTATCATTCCCGTCGCGATATCGATTGCATATCATGGTTCGTCGAAGAACTAAAAAATTTAGCGCAGCGTGTAAAAAGTATTTTATCAGCTAATGTCCCCATGGTAAATTTAACATCTGATGAATGTGAAAAATTTCACAACGCGACACAATGCCATATATGCGAGAAACCATTTGTACAAGACGATACGCGCGTACGCGATCATTGTCATCTGACGGGGCGATACAGAGGTCCCGCGCATTCAAATTGCAATTTAAATTATAAAGATTCTTTTTGCATTCCAATAGTTTTTCATAATTTATCCGGTTACGACGCACATTTTATTATAAAGGAAATAGCTACAGCGTTCGAAGGGGAAATTGAAATACTTCCGATAACAAAAGAAAAATATATATCGTTTACGAAAAATGTTAAACTTGGCGGAGAGAAATCACAAAATCATATTAAATTGCGTTTTATCGATTCGTATAAATTTCTCACAGCTAGTCTCGATAAATTGGCATCATTCTTGAATAAAGACAAACTCAAAATTTTAAAATCTGAATTTCAAAATTTATCAAATGGCAATTTCAATTTATTAACACGGAAGGGCGTCTTTCCGTACGAATATATTGACTGCGTCGACAGGTTGCAAGATACGTGTTTACCACCGCGCGAATCATTTTACAGTTCCTTGACCGGTGACACAATATCCGAGAGCGATTACGCGCACGCCGAGAACGTGTGGGAGCGGTTCTCCATTCGAACGCTGGGCGAATATAGCGACTTGTATCTCAAAATTGATGTATTGTTATTAGCAGACATTTTTGAAAATTTCCGCGAGAGTTGTATTAAAAGTTATGGGCTCGACCCGCGTATTACTATACTCTTCCCGGATACACGTGGGACGCCATGTTGAAGCATACGAATATTACATTCGAATTGCTTACGGATATCGACATGGTTTTATTCATCGAACGCGGAATACGCGGTGGTTTGAGTCAATGTTCCAACAGATACGCACATGCTAATAACAAGTATATGGAATCGTACGATCCATCGAAACCTTCATCATATCTCACGTACTTTGATGTAAATAATTTGTACGGATGGGCAATGTGTCAACCTTTGCCCTATGCAGATTTTCGATGGGTCGACGACGTATCCGATTTTGATACATCATCGATCGCGCTCGATTCGCCTATAGGCTACATCCTTGAAGTCGATCTCGAGTATCCGCAACGTGTTCACGATGCGCACACTGACCTACCGTTTTGCCCGACACGGGACAAACCACCTGGTAAGCGGCAGGATAAGCTGCTCGCAACTTTATATGATAAGAAACGTTACGTAATACATTACCGCAACCTGCAGCAATGCACGCGACACGGACTTCGAGTTACAAAAATACATCGAATATTACAGTTTTCGCAATCTCCATGGCTTCGCAGTTATATCGAACTCAATACACAATTCCGAACACTCGCGAAAAATGATTTTGAAAAAAATTTATATAAATTAATGAATAATGCGGTATTTGGCAAAACGATGGAAAATGTGCGGAATCATGTTAATATTAAGCTCGTGACACATTGGGATGGAAGATATGGCGCAGAGGCGATGATCGCGAAACCAAATTTTCACAGCGGAAGCGTGTTTTCGGAGAATCTGATCGCCGTTGAATCGCGCAATCTCGAGGTGAAATTTAATAAACCAATCTACGTGGGTATGTGTATACTCGACATATCCAAGACATGTTTGTACGAGTTTCACCACGATTATATGGTACCTATGTATCGAGAGAAATGTAAAGTCATGTACACCGACACCGACAGTCTCATATATCACATCGAGTGTGAAGATGTATACGAGAATATAAAGCGCAACGTCGGCAGATTCGATACCAGCGATTATGCGGTGGACAATGTGTACGGTATACCGCTCGCGAATAAAAAGATACCGGGTTTAATGAAGGATGAAAATAATGGCGCCATCATGACCGAATTCGTCGGGCTTAGGGCAAAAATGTACGCGTTGCGAGTAGATGGTAAGAAAGACACGAAAAAAGTAAAAGGCGTCAAGAGTAACGTCGTCGCGAGAACGATAACGTTCGACGATTACACGCGGTGTTTGAACGAAGAGATTGAAATGACGCGTCAGCAGTCTTGTATAAGATCTAAATTACACGAAGTATACACCATCCGCGAGACAAAAATTGCTCTAAGTCCGTACGATGACAAGCGGTATATCGTACCCGAAACCACCGACACGCTACCGTGGGGACATTACAAAATACCGTTATAAATAAAAATCATGTATATTTATCGTAAATAAAATTATATCTATATTTATTGTAAATAAAATTATATCTATATTTATTGTAAATAAAAATTATATGTATATTTATTGTAAATTATATGTATATTTATTGTAAATTATATGTATATTTTATAATGTATACAATATTGTTTATATTTGTAAAATATTATTATGTATTATTGTTAACATATTTATAATATATTATTTTTATGTATCCAAGAGTTGTGTGTCGCATCAAATCCCAGCCATTTCACATAAATCTCGTCACCCTTTTTGCGTATCACCTTTTCCACGAGATGTACGTCGGGATTAGCAACGCGTTGTAACTCGTATTCGTAAAATCCGCCGGCGATGGGATTCCCGCGCGAATTTTTGAGTACATAGGTCACGGGATTAGTTTTCTGCACTTTAACGATCTTAAACACTTCGGTCGACCAATTTGGCGTGTAACCTTTCTTAAAGATGGTCTTGACTTTACTCACGCGTACCGGATCGCCTACTTTGAATCTTGCCGGTGCCGCAATCTTTACGTTGCTGTATACCGTATTTAAAAGTTTATCGGCGATCGCGGGGGTAACATCGATAGGTCTCATACCGATAGTGCGATGTTTTCGCGCATTGTACTCTCCAACGAGCCGGGACAACGCGTCGATCCACTTGTAATTTCCATTAAGCGTAAACATTTTCCACATATTGTTCTTTAACGTTCGGTTGAATCGTTCCACGACCGAGGCTTTCATGACAGAGTACGTCGAATAATGATTAATGCTATGCTTCTTCACGAGTTTCTGTACATTTGCGTTGTAAAATTCTTTTCCTCTGTCGGTTTGAAAATTTTTCGGGCATCTTCCATCGTCTCGAATTATCTTTGCGATCGTATCCGACATCTCGTTTCCACTCTTACTCTTGAGCGCTACAGCCCACGCATACTTGCTCAACACATCGATAACTGTGAGTATGTAGTTGTAGCCTTTGTTGAATCGTGCATATGGACGCATCTCGACCACGTCCGCCTGCCACAGATCGTCGTATCCGTGTACTATGACACGCCTACGTGGGAAATTTTTTCTCGCTGGAGCATGCAATTCTTCCACGAGCAGCTGTTTTTCAGAGGTCTTTTGCGACATATTTGATCGAGGCATAATTTGCAATAATGAGATAATTCCTCCACGTATATTCTTTATATATCTTTCTTCTCCTGCGCTGAATTAGATGTAGTCTACGCGTGAGTTGCATACCGAAGCATTTTCTGCATCTCATCCATCATTATTTGCAGCGTTTGCACATTCGTCTCGAGCGTGATTATTTTTTTCTCAAGTTCTTCCAGTCTATCTTCTAAAGGCTTGACACGTATTTTCACGTACTGTTTGTTTGCGGCATCAGTATCATCTTCCGGTTGCGCTACCCGTCGTATCTTGCGCGACCTTGCGTCAAAGCCGGAGGCTGTCTGACACAGAGCGTTATCGCGCACGTAATTTCTTAGTAATCCATTCCATTGATAGTATGAGTTGTTTGGTGTTCCCAACGATAATCCAAATTTATTAATCGACATTTCGATACAAACAATAATGACAGACTGACTCGTTTCGCCGACGCATAGATTAATTTATAATAAGGCCAGCTTCGTAAAGTTCCTCGATAATTGATAATATTTCATTGTCGTGGGCATTGTTGCCGGCTTGACGCGAAGCTTCCAGCAATCGCAAGCGATCTACCAACTCGTTGGGATCATTCCAATGCACATAATCGATCTTATTATCGTTTAACGCCATAGCGCGCGGTATGTTTATACCTCTTCCAGCTTTTTTTCCAGGCGCTATTATATTTTTAATAGAGATTAATGGCGCTATTATATTTTTATACTTGTATCCCTTGTTACTTAACAATGGATTACGCATATCATTGCCACGTCTATGCGCATTTGTCGCCAGTAATATATTTTTGTATTTAATTTTATCATCGTCATTGTATACGTCACCGTCGGGTATTCTCTTGAAAATCAACTCGTAGAGACCTGGTGTTCCCACGTATCTTATTCCACCGATAATTATATTGTCATCTTTATCCACATCAAAAATTTTATCACCGAGCATCATTCCTTCGTTGCAAAATTTAACACCGTAAACATAATCCATACTGATATTTTTATCTTGACTCAAAATAGCTCCCACATATTTTTGCCCTAGTGGACCCAAATGTTCGCGCAATGTATTTTGACCCTCGGATGTTTGTAATTGATATTGAACCGACGTCACAAGCGTTTCAGGCGTAGATTCGAAAATTTCTTCCACATACGGAGACGATCTTTCGTACAATATTTGACTCGATTGTACATCTTTTATCGGAGTAGAAGCAACCACATTCGATAATTGTTTCATCCGCTTACGTTTTGATTGATTTGGAGTAGAAGTTATTAGCGAATCGTTCAATGATATATTTGACCTTGTTCGCTTTGTTCCAGACTCTTTTTTCAGATGCTTGTCTTCGAGCATACTCGATGGTTCGATTTTCGCTTCATTAGATTCCACATTGATTGTATTTTCGACAAGTTGTTTTAGAGGTTCGATAATTGGTTTAAAGTGTCTCTCCAATGCGACGTCTTCCTCCATTTGACCGGTTTTTAAAGAACGATATTTTTTGCGGATTGATTCGCTCGTTTTTACAATCTCTCTCGCAATCTTCTCACGATCGTCACTGTCAATCGTCGTCGTCATGTTGCGCTCGGACGAAAATTTTAGACGTTGCTCGATCGATGTATCGATAGCGACTAACCACTTTACGGTATTGCAAAATCGTTAAATCCTTTTCGATATCGTCCATTAGTCTGTAAACTGTCTTTATCAATCACTACAAATCCATACTCGTGTTGCCAACATTTCTGACAGAATGCGCGAAAATCGCCGTAAGACATGTCAGTATTTACATGATCGTTGTATACATGTTTCAAATTTGTACCATCTTGGTTAAATAAAATCAGTAAATTTGCATTGTCCCGTATAAGATGCTTGGGTATCTTGGCATACGTTTGACAAAGATAGAAACAGTCGACGCTCGAGTGTCGACCCATTGCAAAGTACTCTCTTATCGTATCTTGCTTATCGCATGCCACGTCGTCAAAGATAAAAATGGAATTCGGAAGCGCCTCGCTCGGTGGAATAACGTCACTATTATTAGAGAATGTAAAATAACCAATTTCATCGATCGATAATAGCAAATTTTCCAAATATCGATATTTCGGTTGTTGAAGTGATTTCGAGTATACGTACACATTCTCGAAATGTACACCGTGTGGACTTTCTATCAAACTTATCAACACGTTAGTCTTACCGCAATTCGAAGGACCGCAAATGATACCGCGTATAGTAGTCGGCAGCATGTTTCCATGCTTGCGTATTTCTTTCTCGGACATTACTCGTGTTTTATCGTCAAAATTTATCACTTTGATTATCGTCGCTTGTCGCGCGAACCGCATGTTTGCTCTCGCGAGTCTCAAATCAGATTTTGGAAAATGAGTCATCGGGGCCCTATTTATAGAGGTGCACCGAATCGAAACCGCTCAGTCTCAAAAATGTTTCTTCTTCTATCGGTTGACAGCGATATTCTCGAGCTTACCACCGAGCAGTTACAGATTATCCCCAAGATTGTTTTACTGCGAGACTTTGGTAGCTACGTGGAACAATTGTGGGACAAGCTTCCCGAACATATAAAAGCTGACTCAGAGGTTCAACAGTATCGTCGATGCACGCGACATTATAATTTGCCGTGCCAACAAACACATTTCGACGGTCCAACACCGTTAATAAAAGATTGTGGCAAATGCCAGCAAAAATTATAAGAGGTAGCGGTTTGTTGAATCGTGCGATAAACGCACTTCCTGTCGAATTACATATTCCAGGCTATCAGTTTTGCGGACCGGGAACTCATTTAGAAACGCGATTGGCTAGAGGCGATCGAGGTGTCAATCCATTGGATGCCGCGTGTCGCGAGCACGACATAGCTTATTCTGGAAGCAACGATCTCGGTCAACGACACGTTGCGGATAATATACTCGCCACGAAAGCGCGAACACGTATTACCGCGAGAGATTCGACTATTGGTGAGAAAGCAGCCGCTACAGCTGTTTGGGCGGCTATGAAAGCAAAGACAAAATTCGGTATGGGGATGAAAACAAAAAAATCATCGATGAAGAAAAAGACTGCGAAAAAACGAATACTTCCTATAGCGAAGCGCGGTGGTATCTTACCCATTTTACCATTATTGGGAGTTCTCGGTTCGTTGGCTGGCGGAGCAGCGGGAATCGCGAAGGCGGTGAACGATAGCAAGGCGGCGCAACGTCAGCTCGAAGAAATGCAGCGTCATAATCGCGCCATGGAAGGTCACGGTCTTTATCTCGCTCCATACAAGCGCGGACGAGGGTTCTCAACAGCGGCCAAGAAAAAAAAAAAACGTCAAAATAAAAATGCCTGCCGGTGTAACAACTAATGTACAATTGGAACAACTTGCAAGACGTATGCGTATACAATTTTTTAGAGGCGTTTTCATGCGCAATAATTTACCGATAAACGGTATACGGCGAAATGAGAGCGGTATCGTCAATTTGGATGACGTCGATGGTTTCGGTACTCATTGGGTTGCGTATGCAAAGAGGGGAGATCGTGTGGTATATTTCGATAGTTTTGGGAATCTTCGACCGCCCAAGGAATTAGTGCGATATTTTGGACAGAATGTTACAAATATAGAATACAATCACACGGCCTATCAGAATTATAATCAAAGTATTTGTGGACAATTGTGTCTTCGATTTCTTCAAACAGTCGATGATCGATATGAATTTAAAGCTTGACAATTCTCCGTCGCGTCTCAGTATTCGTTCGACAGTTTTCCAGAATGTCACTCACGCTTACGTTGACCGGCAAGAGTAGCGTTCTTGCTGTAAGCTACTTTCCAGCTATAGATTTAAACGATGGCGATTACGAGCTTGGTTTAACAGATTTTGAAACTTATCATACGATATCGAACGTGAATTCTTGGAATAATAAATTTTATTTTGATAACGACGATAAGGAAATTACGATTCCCGAAGGATCGTACGAATTACACGCAATAAACGAATATCTCCGACGTGCAATTTTGCGACATCGACGCGTAGTTGATTCCAACGATATTGTTGATGGCGAAGAACACGATGAATATCCAATAATGCTTCGCGCTAATCATAATACGCTAAAAAGTGAAATCAAATGTGTCTATAGAATAAATTTTAGTAAACCGGGCAACGTTGGATCGTTGTTGGGATTCTCGTCGAATCGTATATTACAGCCTCGGATATGGCACGAATCGGATGTACCGATAAATATTATTAGCGTAAATATTATTCGTATAGAATGCAGCGTAACCACTGGCGCGTACAGCAATGACAAGCGCGTACACACGATACATGAATTTTCACCGAGCGTGCCGCCAGGATATAAGATATCGGAAACGCCAGCACAGATCATTTATCTACCGATCGTCGCACGGAGCATTACTGATTTAACGATACGCATTGTTGATCAAGAAGGACATTTGCTCGATTTTCGAGGAGAGGAAATTACCGTAAGATTGCATATACGGCGGCGGCAAAACTAAAGCGTTTGACAAATGAAATGCTTGTGTTGAACGAAAGCACGGAGCACGCGAGAGACAATATCTTTACGAGGGACAATATTTTTGCGAGAAGGCGAGTGACTGCGGTATCGGGTGACAATAATCAGATATCTGGTTGCGCTAAAAATAAGCTCAGCGCGTTGAATCGCGAGTTTTTAAAATCATTGGGATTCGTCGTACGAAATACTTGAACGATATGATTGACATCTTGAATATCGGAGGCGAGCCGATCTTTGACGATCGTATCGTCAAGATTGAGACTCATACGTACAATCCATACGCCAACACAACGCTTGGATATAGCGACGAGATACGGATACCGATACAACATCAAGATTTGTACACGTTACCATGTGAAAGTTTTCTATACGTCGAGGGAAAGTTGAAGGTGCGTAAAGTAGATGAAGGAGCAAGAGTGGTATTGGGAAACAATTGTGTCGCGTTTATGTTTGATGAACTTCGATATGAACTCGACGGTGTGGAGATTGACCGCAACAGAAACGTTGGAATAACTTCCACGATTAAAAACTATGTCTCTCTAACAACCGAGAAAGGTAAAATCTTGGAGAATGCTGCGTGGAATATGTCGCATAATGCTGCTGAAGCCTACTTCAATTTTTGCGTGCCGCTAAACCTACTATTGGGTTTTTGCGAAGATTATAAGCGAGTTGTGATCAACGCTCGTCACGAATTAATTCTGATACGTTCGCGCAACGACAACAATTGCATATTTGGACATGCTTCGGCTGAAGCTGATATCGAATTATTCAAGATACAATGGCGTATGCCTCATGTAATATTGAGCGAGGTCAATAAACTATCCTTGCTACGCACGTTGGAAAGCGGGCGATACTTGAATATGAGTTTTCGCTCTTGGGATCTATACGAATTTCCTCTATTGCATAATACGACTAAGCATTCGTGGACTGTGAAAGCCGCCTCTCAGCTGGAGAAGCCGCGATACGTGATCTTTGCGCTGCAGACTGGCAGAAAAAATGCTGTGTCAAAAGATATTACTACATTCGACGACTGCAAATTGACCAACGTTAAACTCTATCTAAACTCGGAATTTTATCCCTACGATGATTTGAATTTAGATTTCGATAAAAATAGATTCGCCCTCTTGTTTGATATGTACTCTCGTTTTCGCAAATCTTATTACGGATGTGATAATGATGATGTGCTATTAAACATTTCAAAATTTTTACATTGTGGTCCTCTCGCGGTTATCGATTGCTCGCGACAAAACGAGTCTGTCAAAAATTCCACCGTGGACGTGAGATTAGAGTTTGAGTGCAAGGAGGATATACCAGCAAATACCACCGCCTATTGTCTCATCTTGCACGATCGCGTTGTCGAATATTGTCCATTGACCAACGTAGTTCGTAAAATTACCTAGATCAGCAAATATCCCTTCCAATGTTAAAAAAATATATATAAAGATTGAGATTTTGACGATCGACAGCAGTTGTACATCGTTCTTGCAATCGTACAGTAATATTATCAGCATGATCGCGCCAACGTTTGTGGATCTGCAAGGATTCATTATCGGGAGAAACTTTGTCGTGAAGGAAGTAGCGATACTGAGAAATGGATTTGTTCTTTCTCACTACTTTTTTGCAAGTCCCGTACCATGGCGTGCGCTTACAAAATCTGAGAGATGCCAAGCTTCATGGCTAATCGGACATCACCATGGGCTTCAATGGGAGGATGGAAACGTTCCATACAGCTTCGCCAAGCGTTTGATTACGAGAGCTGTGATGGGTGCGGCGGAAGAGGAAGATGGAGCATCTCCTATCGTGTATGTTAAAGGACACAAAAAACGAGAATGGCTGGCCGATATACTTGACGATGATGCGAGAAACGACGTTATTATTGAGACCTTGGATGCGGACTATGAAGATATCACTTCGTTAAATAAGCTAGATGTTACTAATACTATGCGCTGTGAAAAACATTTGAAAAATTGCGCTTTACAAAATGTATTTAAAATA
Organism: Formica selysi; assembly: GCA_009859135.1. Lineage (NCBI taxonomy): Eukaryota > Metazoa > Arthropoda > Insecta > Hymenoptera > Formicidae > Formica > Formica selysi. The sequence continues at coordinate 19,874 of WHNR01000190.1, forward strand.
TTCAATTGGTGGACGAATCATCATAAAGATTCACCCAAACATTTTTTAGAATAAATTATTGTTAAAATATATTTTTATTCTCTTTTGTTTTTCCCTTTTCCTCTTTCTTATCCCAGTATGCGAGTATTAAATTTCAGTACGTGACGTTAGATAGCGGCGTCAGCCACCTTATCAGACTACAGATGTTACATTTCAGTACATGCACATAGACTTTAAATATTTGAATGGTGTATAAATAATTGTTTTGTCGTTCAAAGCCGTTCGAAAGCTGTTCAATAGTCGTTCAATAGTCGTTCATAGCCGTTCAATAGCCGTTCGATAGCCGTTCAAAGCCGTTCGATAGCTGTTCAAAGCTGTTCGATAGCCGTTCGATAGCTGTTCAAAGCTGTTCGATAGCCGTTCGACAGCTGTTCAAAGCCGTTCAAAAACCGTTCATAGCCGTTCGACAGCCGTTCAAAGCCGTTCGGTAGCCGTTCATAGCCGTTCGGTAGCCGTTCGATAGCCGTTCGATAGCCGTTCGATAGCCGTTCAATAGTGGTTTACATATTATAATAATATATTATTCATATTTAAAAGACTTTAAATAGTTGTCTGTGGAAACATGCTAACTTTTGTTTTCTTATCATGTGCTGAGACTAAGCGTTCTTCGTAAGTGATACATCCCCTACTCTAAAATGTTCGAGACAATGTCTATCCCGTTGTGTCCGTCATAAAGTGTCCGACAGTCTGACAAATTAAAAGTGTCTTAAGTGTCTCAGTGAAAATATTCAAAATGCCGTCACTAATAAACTTGGTATTGCAACGGGGTCGATGGAACGCGTCGTGGTGGGCGGAGGATCTCGCAATGGGGCTGTTGAGAGCCCTGTTGAATCTCGTAGTATTTCAAAGAGTAAGTAATATTTGTTTTACATTAAAATTATGTTTTATATTAAAATTATGTTTTATAATATATTAATTATTTATAATATATATTATAATTTGATTTAATTTAATTTATAGTACGACTTTACTCGTGAGATCCGGATTCCCGGTTTCATTAACATAGAACATCGACAAGATGTGCGAATGTTGCGGCGGCAAGAGCGCTATTTCCGCGAGGATGTGTGGGAGCATAACGGCCCCGACGGCCTCTATTTGGCGTTAAGACGTCTCTTCGGGCTCGAGCCCTACGAGGAAGACGTGGTGGAAGAACCGTGGGACGAGCCTCCGAGCAAGAGGTCGAAAAATTAATTGTAAGTATCTATTTTTTAAAAATTTTAAAACGTTCAAACTAGATATTTTAATAAGACTTGTATTCTTTCTGTTTCAGATGGAGCGTCGCCTTATTATTATATTATACATATTTTATATCTTTTTGTATATTTTATATTTTTATATTTTAATATTATATATATATATATATATATATATTTTTAAACACACACACACACACACACACACACACACACACACACACACACACATACACACAATTATATTAAACATAAATTTTAAATAAATATTATTATTATTATTATATTAAAAAAAAAATGTCGATTATTTCTGCGCCTCCTTCTCCCACGTCCATGCATGCCACGCGCTGTCTCTCTCTCTCCCAAGTGCATGCCTCGCGCTATCTCTCTCACACCGCCTTGCGAACGCCGTATTATCCGCGTGCATCCTTCGCGCTATCTCTCTCTTTCTCCCAAGTGCATGCCTCGCGCCATCTCTCTCCAACGTGCATGCCTCGCGCCATCTCTCTCCAACTTGCATGCCTCGCGCCATCTCTCTCCAACGTGCATGCAAACGCTATCCTTGTCTTACGCTCATATGGACGCTTCGCGCTATCCTTCTCCCACGCCTCCTCGCGGTATCGCGTTCTCTCTTCCCCGCGGGTCCCTCGCCTATCGGTTTCGCCGCGATCCCCCTCTTCCCCGCGGGTCCCTCACCTATCGGTTTCGCCGCGATCCCCCTCCCCCTCTCCGCGGACCCCTCGCCTACCGGTTAGGTTAGCGAGTCCCTCGCCTATCGGTTAGGACGCGGTCCCCTCCCCCCTCTCCGCGGACCCCTCGCCCATCGGTTAGGACGCGGTCCCCCTCCCCCTCTCTGCGGACCCCTCGCCTACCGGTTAGGACGCGATTCCCCCGCGTGACGTCATACCACCGCGCCGGTTTCCCCTCGCCCCTCACCCCCCCTCAGAGGACCCTGGCTTAGAACCCGCATAGCTCTACTACTGCCGTGAAATCGCCTTTTTTTTCGATCCGGACGCGTAATCCTTTGCGTTGAAGATTTTCGATCCATTTCTCTTTAAAAAATTAAAATTATAACTCAATATATTTTTATTTTACTCAGAGCACATGCGTTCACTTGGTTTGAAGGTTAGAATTCAACTGTTAGCAACTGGATGTAAGTGAACACTAAATATAAAAGATAATTTCAAAATACATAAAGGTTACCTTCGGTTATTGTATTTCAATATATATATATATATATATATATATAAAGGCACAAAAGGTTGTAACGCGGTCACCTCGCTCGACGCTCGGATCGGCTCGTCGGTTCCGGGTTCGAGAGGAGGGGAGACTCAAGCTTACGAGACACAGTAGATGTAAAGAAAGATAGTTTATTTAAAGCAAGATAGATACAGCGTGCAGGGTCTGGCCAGGGCGTGCGGTGAAGTCGGTCGCTGGTAGCAGGATCTGCGGAGCGCAGCGCGCAGGCGCGACGCGGAGGGCGCAAAGCGGTGAGAAGCGGAAGCCAGGCGCGGCAGGCAGGCGGTGTCGGTTTTATTTACAGGCGCTGGTGGCGCGATTAGAATTAGCGGACTTATTACTAGGCAAGCCTTAAGACTACCGTGCGGTTATAACTAGCGAACTTCTTACTAGGCAAGCCTTAATACTAACGGGCGGTTATAACTAGCGAACTTATTCCTAGCGTGCGGTTATAGCTAACGGACTTATGACTAGTTCTTATGACTAACAGGCCTTATAACTAGCGGACTTAAGCTTACCCGGTCTTATTACTATTAGGCTTATCTCTATCATGCGGCTATTATGTACAACGCGGTATTTACATGCACCTTATCCTATGGGTTAGATTAGGTGGTGAGGTATTGCGGGTAGTACCGAGTGTCACGTCGGGCCTACCTTGGCAACGGAAGCCGGCGAAACCCGGCAGGGCTGAGCGAAACCTCAGCCCGGGTAGGTGGTAGGAGCCGGCGAAACCCGACAGGGCCAAGAGAAACCTTGGCCCGAGGAGTGGTGACAGGAGTCGGCGAAACCCGACGGGGCTGAGCGAAACCTCAGCCAGTGATGCCAGAATGCCCACGCTAGCAACACGCAACCGTAGTGGAGGGGATACGCACACAAGCGAAAACCGTGTACATGTAATGCGCAAAACGCTCTGCGCATTACATGTACACGGTTTTCGCTTGTGTGCGTATCCCCTCCACTACGGTTGTGTGTTGCTAGCGTGGGCATTCTGGCATCACTGACCTCAGCCCGAAGGTAGAGAGAGCCGGCGAAACCCGGCAGAGACGAGAGAAACCTCGTTCCCAAGAGGTAGTAGGTATTAGGTAGGTCGGTGTCTGGAGTCGGATCGCAGGATGGGATCTGGTCTCGATGTCTCGGCCGGCCGGGCTTATATCCCGGCCCCCACTGTGTGCCGGCGGTCCGGCGGTGGGAGTCGGTACCGCGTGGGGACCACGCGAGAGCGAGACAGAACGTGTCGGTGAGCGAGAGCGCATGCAAAGCGAGATAGCGCGTGTCGGTGAGCGAGAGCGCATGCCGAGATCGCGTGCGCATGCGTTAAGCAATATGGCGGCGGCAGGATAGGTAAAGCTGGGTTAATAAGCAGGCCATGTGTATATATGTGTATATTTTCGGCTATTTACACGGTCGGTTATATATACTGGCCGTAGTAACGGCCCTGCCGTTACAAGGTTTTACAAGGAAACACGATCGCAGGTAGACGGAGAATCCCTAACGTCTTTTGTCCGATTCGTTCCGGCCGAGCCGGTTTGGATGCCGCGTCACTAAAACAGCTATATCTTCGAAAATAATTTGAATTTTGAAAAATCCTCTTAAAGACATATTCTTAAAGGGTTAAGCTTTGAAAATATGAAAAAAAATCGATTTTTTCAAATTTCTAGACCAGAATACCCCCTTAATATTTGTTGCATTTTGTAGAGGTTATGGAATACAGAATGGAAGAGGCTAAAGAGAAAATCTGATCAGAATCTCAATATCTTAGCACAGGAAGAATATTTTGAACATATTGCTGAGAAGAGCGCTTATCATGATTTCAACAAAAAGTATTGTAACGAAGAGCAACAATATGTGCATGAAGACCATGATATAGATATTTTTTTTTATAATGATCTAATAAGCAATAATGAATATTGTAATGGTATGTCCATAAATATTCTAATGATTTTTGCTCTAATATTATGGTTTGTAATTATGTTATTCATTTATGTATTAATATAAACCTTATTTCTGCAGATCATGATCACGAAAGCAATTATGATCAATCCATCACACAAGAAGATATCAAAGAATCACAGTCTTGTCATATGAAAAGCACAGATGCATTACAAGTATGTTTTGCACTTACGGATAAAAAAAGAAGCATATATGAAGTAGATGATGCTTCGATTATTACTACTATTAATAGTAAAGAACTTCCAAGCAGCTTTGGGTGCCACGAGTCACAAAATCAAAATAACATCACTGTTCCTATTAGTAATACATTATACAAGCAAAAAGTAAATGTTAAAGAAATTACTGATCATTGTGAATCTACAAATTCTGATTTCGAACTCGTTCAAGATCTTGGAGTGTGGGCTGTTAAAAGAAATATAACACTTAATGCATTGTCTCATCTTCTGAAAATTTTAAGGAAATATAACCACAAATTGCTTCCTATGTGTGCACAGACACTCTTGAAAACTCCAAAAAGTACAATATTATTAATCAAAGAATTGGAAGGTGGTGGACAATTTTGGTATTATGGTATTCTCTCTGGTCTTAAAACTGTATTATCCAAAGAGATTTTGGAAACAATGTCCGATGTAATTGAAATTGATGTGTTTTTTGATGGTTTCTCGCCCTATGATAGTATACGGCGATTTTTATGGCCAATTGCTGGCTGCATAGCTGGTAGAAACGAGGTTTTTATTATAGCTATATGGTGCGGAGAAACGAAATGTCCATCAAACCTTGATGCTTACTTAGAAGACTTTATCAATGAAGCTTTAGAAATAATGAATGGTTTCAACATTGAAGATAGATGTTACAAACTAAAAATCAGAAACATAATTGCTGATGCACCTGCTAGAGCATGGCTAAAATGTGTCAACCAACATGGCAATAAATTTGCTTGTGAAAGGTGGGTATTATTAAATGAGCACTTTTTCTCTTGAAATGTATGTAAATATAGAATAGTTCATTTTTAACAATCGTTTTTATTTTTATAACTTATTCTGCCTGTGATTAAATAATGTTTATTATCTCTTGGAATTCAGAAATTTTTTTAGCCTTCTTTCTATTACTCAACGTACAAATAAAACTCATTTCGCATAAAATCATAGAACTTCGAAAAAATTTATATAAGAAAAATTAACATTAAAAAAATAACATATTATATTTATATCATTTATATTTATATTATTTATAATATTTATACTTAATAGTTATTTTAAAACTAATTTGTGTGCAGTTACAATAAAGTTTTGAATACTTTGTATAATATTAATATTTTGTCTTACAGGTGCACTATTAAAGGTGTATGGTTCGGCAACCGAATGACGTATCCTTCTCATGAGGAATCATCTTTACGGACAGATGAATCTATTTGTCAACAAACTCACAAAGAATATCACAAGGGAGTTAGTCCTCTGATTACGAGACTTCACCTTAAACCTTTAACACAATTTCCTTTTGAATCTTTTCATCTGTTATATCTAGGAATTATGAAACGAATTCTTTCAAAGCTGTACTGTGCTAAAGCTAGTAAATACAAACTGCCTCGCGATGTTGTTCTTGAGATAAATAATTTTTCTAATTTTCTAGAATCTTTCTTTCCATCTGATTTTGCTAGAAGACCACGCAGATTGAGTGATTGGAAATATTACAAAGGTAATGAATTTAGAAGGCTCCTGTTATATGATGGTTTCATAATTTTTAGATTTATGCAGCGAGAAGTTTATAAAAATTTTCTGTTATTTGCCTGTGCTGTTCGAATTCTAGTCGACCCTGTGTTGGTCAAGGATTATGCCGTTGATGCAGACAAATTACTCAGGTTATTTATAGAGCACAGTTCTAAAATTTATGGACAAACCTTTGTAGTATACAATGTCCATCATTTAATGCACATAGTTGCGGATTGCCGATTACATGGACATCTTGAAAAATTTAGTGCATTTAAATTTGAAAGCTTTTTGGGACACATGAAGAACTTTTTGCGTGCACCAGGGAAGACACTTTCTCAAATAGTTTGCCGTGTGATAGAAAAGGCAGCCATGCTTCATCTTTCTTATTCTACAAAGAATGAATTATCATTTGAAAAACGTCATAATATGGGACCAACTCTAAATTGTCGAGGAGAGCAATATAACAAAATTCGAACGTCAGATAAAAAATTCTCTTTAAGGTCTGCTGATGCATATTGTCTTACAAAAGCCAATGAAGTGCTTAAGATCGAAAATATTATAAAATGTAATGAAGGAAACTATTTGATTGGCAGAAAGTTTAGAGAAAGATCAGATCTCTTTTCTTATCCATTTTCTTCCAGCTGCATAAACATATATATCGTTAGCAACCTTGGATCACTACACAGATGGTGTTTAGATGATATTAAGGAAAAGGTTGTATTGTTACCTCTTCCTAAAAAGGACGCGGAAGATAATTGGATTGTTTCAAAGAATGTCTGTTTTCCAATGCCCCATTCGGAAACATTGTAACTTATCTTTATACAAGAGAGGAATTATTGTTTCTGGCATTGCCGATCAGAATAAAATTATTTTAATGCTTCACTTTCTGTAATTGTTATTATCACTATGTTTCCTTTCCCCATAGAGTAATATTGTCTTGTTTAATACAAGTTTACCTCATCTGTAGTATGTACAAAGATCAAAATATTCATAAATTGATTATTCATTAAAAGTCACATTGCGATAAAGACAATATATCTTGATTGATCAATCATAATTTTCAGTAGAAATTTCCACATGAAATCTACATTGATATTTCGAGGATAAAATACTTCGATGTAGTGATCAAAAAAGAATGTTGCATCCATATGAATAACTCGTGGATAAATCTGCATCCACGTAGCCCACGTAAATTACATGGATTCGACGTGGATATGACGTAGCTGTTTTACTGGGGCACGCGCGCGGCGAGAGGAATGCGCTTCGTGCGGAAGCCGATCGCGATAAGGGTGACGAATCTCGATGGTAGGGCGCGACCGTCTGAGAAAGCGCGCAGACACGGTCGTCTATTACCGAGCGCTATTCGCTACCTCATTTGCGGTCCCTCTAATTGTGGTAAAACGAACGCGCTGATAAGTTTGTTGGAGAGCCCGCACGGCGTACGCTTCGAGAACGTTTACGTTTACTCGAAGTCATTGCAGCAGCCTAAATATCAGTATTTAGAGAATTTATTGGCACCGATGGAAGATATAGGTTATTTCACATTTTCTGATAACTCTGATGTTATTTCACCTAGCGAAGCGCTCCCGAATTCTATATTCGTATTCGACGACGTAGCGTGCGACAAACAGAATACTATTAGAGAGTATTTCGCTATGGGTCGACACTCGAATATCGATTGCTTCTATCTGTGCCAAACGTATGCTAAAATACCAAAGCATTTGATTCGAGATAACGCGAATCTGCTGATTCTTTTTAAGCAAGATGGCACTAATTTGCGTCACGCCTACAACGATCACGTGAACACGGATATGTCGTATGAGAATTTTCACGCGCTATGCCGCGCGTGTTGGCGATATAGATATGGTTTCCTAGTAATCGGCAAAGATAGCGCGTTTAGCGCCGGCAGATATAGGCGAGGGTTTAACGATTTCGCCGTACCATAGAGCGATCAGTCGTCGCGAATACGTCGAACGCATCGATCGCTCTCCCTCCCGCGAGCGAGAAGAACCGATTTATTAATCACGATGGCTGCGACGGATATCGGTGAACGAGAGAAGACGGCGAAAGAGATCGCTAAGACGCGCACATCGATTCGTAAAAAACACAGAGCGTTAAAGACCGGCAAAATGGGGAACGAGATCGCGATGGAGAGCCGTTTTAAGCCAATCGTCGACCCGCTGCGGCGCATCGCCGAGCGCGCCGAGCGAGACGAGATCGAGCGAGATGAGATTAAACGCGAAATGATAAAGCGAGACGCGATCGACGCTTCGCCTGTAACGACGAGCGTTGAAGAAAAACGGAATGAGGAAAAATGGAAGGAGGAAGAGTTGACCCCCGCTTGGAAAAAACCTAAAGTGAAACGAATACGAGCGCGACGACGATTAGATGCCGTTTCTACTCCGTCAAACGTGCATCCTATCGAGAGAGATCCATTCGCGCGGGACGAAGCTGAAGAGGAAACGTTCGAACCTGAGAATCTCGAGTCGTCCTCAACGTTTGAAACGCCTGTTAAGCGAACTTCGCGAATTTCTCAAGATTACGAAATACCGCACGGCCGGCTAGGACCGTTGGGACGAAAATACATTGGGGCTCTTCTCGGCGGAGAAGCGTCAAATGAGATCGATCACGTTTACGGAGTGTACATGAGCGCGAAAGGTGCGATGCTCGGCAATAGGCGATTCAATATAGACGCGGATGACTCCATACTTATAGATGAAATTAAATACATCGGTACCCCCGGTTTATACGAATTAATCTTCATGAAAAATCCTGATAGTCTCACATATACGGAAAAGGATAAATTAACATACAAGAGTATATTGTTAACAACGAACGCTCATAAACGCGACCATGACGCTAAAAAATCTGTTTTAGGAAATAAGGGATACAAATACAAGTTCGTTATCGCTCCGCTTATTCACGGCAGCAGCGCAAAAAAGATGGGTGCGGGTCGCGTACCGTCAACCATGCGAGTCACGAACGATAGAATCGATTACATTCATTGGGACGATCCAAACGAATTAGTGGATCGTCTGCGATTGCTGGACGCTTCGCGTCGAGCTGGCAACAACGCTCACGAAAACGAGATTCTATCGATAATCGAGGAGCTTCGCGAAACGGGAGCGATAGTATAAATCGAACCGTCGCATCGACGATCGCCGCAGTCGTGCGCGGAATTCGCGATGTCCGTGAGCAAATTCGGCACGCCTTTAAAAAACCGCGGCTATGACGCGAGAACCGGAAGACTACGTCCGGCTATCGAATCTCTGCGAAATTACGTGCGCGATAACGCGCTGTGTCTAAGCTCTTCCGTCGAGTACGACGCGAGAGAGCGCAAGATAAAGCGTCTGGCTAAGCCGGAGGAGGACGCCGACGCGGCGAGCGAAAGCTACGTTGAAGGAATTACGTCGCAATTGAGAAAAGACGCGGACAAAGCAGGGAAAGGGCGTCATTCTACTATTCACGAGACTCACCCAGCTCGATAACGCTCTGGGTAAACGAATAGACGCCGCGGAGAGTTTTGTTTTCAAGATCGAAGCGCGCGACGATGTTTTGAGTAAACGGATAGACGCTGTGGAAAATTCTGTTTCGAGAACTGAATCTAACGCTAACGCTCTAGGTAAACGAATCGATGCCTTAGATAAACGAATTAATAGTTTAAGCGATCGAATCGATGCCGCAAAAATACAATATCGCTCAACGCTGTGGAATCTTCGACGAAAAGCGCGAGCGATCGTAAAATACTGTTCAATCAGAGGAAAATAATACAGGAACTAACCCAAAAATCGCGCGTCGCCGCGAATTCCGCGGCTAATTCTGCGGCGAAAATACGAGAATTGGAAAATTCAACATCGCGATTGAAGAGAGACGCGGACGAGCTATCGGGGAGAGTGACGGAACTAGCGAAGATTCGCGAGACCAGCGGCGACACTCGGAGCGGCGAGCCGCTCGAGAGAGAGATCCCGCCCAACGTCATCCTTGAGAGAAAGAGAAGAGAATTATGAGCGCCGAAAAACGAAGACTAGTCGAGGAATTGCACGCGCCCGCGAGAAGAAACTTTCCACGTCGTCGCGTCGCGATACGCGGGTACGACGACCTATGGCAGGCGGATGTGGTCGAGATGCGTCCTTACGCGAGACTTAACAAAGGCCACAACTATATACTCACCGTTATCGACGCATTAAGCAAATACGCTTGGGCTGTACCGCTTAAAAGCAAGAGCGCGAACGAGGTTACACGAGCGTTATCTAAGATAGTGCGAGACTTTAAGCGGTGTCCGAAAAATCTGCAGACCGACAAAGGAAAAAAAATTCTATAACGCTGAAGTGAGAAAATTCGTGGAAAAGCGCGAAGTGAATCATTACTCGACGTACTCGGTGATGAAAGCGTCGATCGTAGAACGATTTAATCGCACACTCAAAAATTCTATGTGGAAATATTTCACGCTAAGCGGAACGTATAAATGGATAGACGAATTACCTCGACTCGTCGAGGAATATAACGCGCGAAAACATCGCACTATAGGTATGAGACCCGTCGACGTAACTCCAGCGATCGCCGATAAACTTTTAAATACGGTATACAGCAATATAAAAATCGCGACTCCGGCTAAATTCAAAATAGCTGATCCAGTACGCATCAGCAAGTTTAAGACGATCTTCGAGAAAGGCTTCACACCTAACTGGACCACCGAGATTTTTCGAATAGCCAAGACACAACGAACTAATCCCGTAACGTATCTGCTCAAAGATTCGCGCGGCGAACCGATCGCCGGAGGATTTTACGAGCACGAGTTGCTGCGCGTCAACGATCCCAACGTGTATCTCGTGGAAAAGGTGCTGCGCCGAAGAGGAAACGAAGTTTACGTGAAATGGCTGGGAATGGACGAGTCGCACAGTTCTTGGATAAATAAAACGGCTGTATTATGATAAAAATGTATTTTTATTAAATAAAACTACATATATTAAATAAAATTATTCGTTAGAAAAATAAAAATTATCACGAAATTAGCGTTCCATACGGGTTCTCTCTCGCGCTCCATACGAGTTCTCTCTCGCGCTCCATACAGATTATTTCTCGCGCCGCTACGCGGCCGCCGCGTCCTGCGTTTTCTCTTTCGTGCTTTATACGGACTCTTTCTCCCGCTCTATATGTATTCTTCATCGCGTCGTTAAGCGAACGTCGTATCTCGCGGTAACCTTTTTTCGCGTTGCTCGATATATAATGCTTCCGAGAACATAATAAAGAGATGATGGAAATTTTCTCTCTCTCTAACTTGCCACAAATCCTGCCTTAGATTTGGTAAGTTATTCCAGTCAAGATTTGGAATAGCTCGCATAATCTGAGTCAAGATTCGTGACAAATTGAACAGAGCGATGATTTCCATGATTTTTTATATTGTGAAAATACTCGAAAAAACACGCGCGAGTCCGTCTTTCTCGCGTTCCATATGGGTTCTCTCTCGCGCTCCATACAGATTCTTTCTCGCGCCGCTACGCGGCCGCCGCGTCCTGCGTTTTCTCTTTCGCGCTTTATACGGACTCTTTCTCACGCTCTATATAAATTCTTTTATCACACCATTACGCGAACGTCGTATCTCGCATTAACCTTTTTTCGCGTTGTTCGATATATATAATGCTTCCGAAAACATAATAAAGAGATCGTGGAAATTATTGCTCTGTCCTACTTGCGACAAATCCTGACTTAAGTTAGGCAAACTACTCCAGTCAGATTTGGAGTAGCTTACATAATCTGCGTCAAGATTCGCCGCGAATTGGACAGAGCGGCAATTTCCACGATTTTTTATAATGCGAAAATACTCGGAGTCCGTCCTTCTCGCGCTTCATACAGATTCTTTCTCGCGCCGCTACGCGGCCGCCGCGTCCTGCGTTTTCTCTTTCGCGCTTTATACGGACTCTTTCTCACGCTCTATATAAATTCTTTTATCACACCATTACGCGAACATCGTATCTCGCATTAACCTTTTTCCGCGTTGTTCGATATATATAATGCTTCCGAGAACATAATAAATAGATTGTGGAAGTTTCCAACCTGTTCTATTTTTAATAAGTCTCGATGCAGATTTGGCAAGTTGCTCTCGCCAAGATTTATTTGCTATTCTATAAATCTTTGGCTAGATCAGCTTGTCAAAACTAGTTCGAGACTTATTAAAAATAGAACAGATAGGAAACTACCACAATTTCTTACAATTTAAAAATACTTGAAAAAATTCGCGCGTCTCTTCGCGAATATTTCATACCTTCGCGTATCCCATCTTTACTATTTTTTCTCTCGGAATATTTTATTAATTATATATTATTTATAAAATAGTCTTTATTATTTATAAAATAAACTGTGTTTATACTAACACTAAACTGTGTTACATTTATATTAACAATAAGCTGAAAGTTTGAATATTTTAAGAAGCATCTCCGGGAGCGCCGTAAATAGAATGGCGAACGCGCGTCTCGCGAAATTACAAAGCACTCGCGAAAAAACGCGATCTCGCGAGTTCGATCCTCGCGTTCGTTTATAAATATTCTCGCGATTTTCGCGAGACATGCGCTCGTTTTTCTCTTATATCGCGCTCTCGGAGTATTTTATTAAAATAAACTATATTAAAATAAACTATATTAAAATAAACTATATTAAACGCAAATATTATTTATTACATTCTCGATATATGACGTTTTCCTCGCTCCTTACCGCGGTATTTTATAATGCCCCCACGGTAAAGTATCCGTAGTTCCTAATATCACATATCGTTTATCGTCATGTGGGCTAAGCGCAACTTTCAATTCCGACACCGTATACACCTCGTGTAACTTAGATTTTATGCAAGATTGTTCGCGCCTCATCTCGATTCTTCGTCGAAGACAGCGCGCGTAATCTTCGAACGTTATCGTTCTCGCGACGACGCCGCTTTTAACACCCTTAATTCTTTTCGTATCGTCTCTACCTTCGACTCGTAGCGCGTACATCTTCGCTCTAAGCCCAACGAATTCCGTCATAATCGCGCCGGCATTCTCATCCTTCATAACACCAGGTATTTTCTTATTAGCTAGAGGCATACCGTACGCGTTGTCCACCGCGTAATCGCTCGTATCAAATCTGTCAATGTTGCGCTTCATATCTTCATACACATCCTCGCACTCGATGCGATAAATGAGGCTATCCGTATCGGTATACATTATTTTACATTTATCTCGATATAACGGTAGCATATACTCATAGTGAAATTCGTATAAACGAATCTTAGACACATCGAGAATACACATAAACCGGTTTGTTAAACTTAATCTCGAGTTTGCGCAATTCCACGGTTACGAGATACTCCGCGAAGACGCTTCTGCTATGAAAGTTCGGCTTCGCGATCAGCGCCGTATCGCCCGTCCCATCAAGTCACAAGCCGGACATCCGAGTGATTGCGCACATTCTCCATAGTCTTACCGAACACGGCATTATTCATCAATTTGTAAAGATTTTTCTCGAACTCGTTTCTCGCGTTAATTCGTAGTCGCGTGTTTAATTCGATATATCCGCGCAACCATGGAGATTGCGTGAATTGTAATATTCTGTGTATCCTCGTAACGCGTAATCCGTGCCGAATGCATTGCTGCAAATTGCGATAATATATTATGTAACGACTCTTATCGCACAGCGTGGCGAGAAGTTTCTCGTCACGCTTTCCGGGCGGCTTATCGCGCGTCGGGCAGAATGGCAAGTCCGCGTGAGAATCGTGAAGGTTGGGCGGATACGCAAGGTCGACCTCTAGAATGTAACCGATAGGCGAGTTCGATGTCACAGACATTAAGTTTATACTTGTGACATCGTCGACCCATCGAAAATCTTCGTAAGGTAAAGATTGACACATCGCTCATCCGTATAAATTATTTATATCAAAATACATGAGATAAGAAGACGGTTCCGAAGGATCGTAAGTCTGCAAATACTTGTTTTTAGCGCGTGCATATCTATTGGAGCATTGACTTAGCCCGCCGCGTATTCCGCGTTCCACGAACATCACCATATCGATATCGGTTAATAACTCAAATCGAATATCTGTGTGCTTTAACATAGCGTCCCACGTATATCCAGGTAACGTGTAATAATATGCGGGATCTAAATTATAACTTCTCATACACGCGTCGCGAAAATTTTCGAAGACATTGGCTAATAAAAGAACGTCGGTTTTTAAATACAAATCGCTATAGTCGCCCAACGTTTCGACGCGAAATCGCTCCCAGTCTCTTATCGCGCGCGCGTAATCGCTCTCGGATATCGCGTCACCGGTTAGCGAACTATAGAAAGCATCGCGCGGTGGTAGACGAGTCTCCAGTAATTTATCGACATCGTCGACGTACTCATAAGGAAACACATCTTTTCGCGCGAGAAGCTCGAAATCAGCATCATCAAAATTGGAAAATTCCGAACACGCGATCTTCAGCTCGCTCTTGTCAAGATACGACGCCAATTTTTCGAGACTCGCGCTTAAAAACTTGAAAGAATCCACGAAGCGCAATTTCAAGCGTTTCTCTAACCATCCCTTGTTCGACGCATCTTCAATGTTCTTCGTGAAAGAGATATACATTTCCTTCGTTAGCGGCAATAACTCGATGCTGCCGGGAAAAGCGTTAGCCACATCTTTAATAATGAAATGTGCATCGTAACCTGATAAATTGTGAAAGAATATGGGAATTACGTAAGTCTCCTTATAATTTAAATTACAATTCGAATGTGCCGGACCTCTATCCCGTCCGGTTAGATGACAGTGATCGCGCACGCGAGCGTCTTCCGATTCGAACGGTTTCTCGCATACGTGACAGTGCGTCGCGCTCGTGAATCTCTCCCATTCGTCCGGTGTAAGATCCATCATAGGCGCATCGGTACTGAGAATAGTCTTCGCGCGAAGCGCTAAATCGTATAATTCTTTAACGAACCACGATACGCAATTCTCGCCGCGATAGGCTTTGTAAGTCGAGCCAGCATCATCGAACGCGCATCGCGCGTAATATCCAGCGCTATAGACTTTGTGATGCTGAATGATAGACGTATTCGGCGTTCTCTTCTCCTCTTTCTTCTCCAGCACGCATTCGAGATTGGCGTAAACCACTAATGGAAGTCTCTCCTTTCTACAGTAATTGCGAAACTCTAACCATTTGTCATCTTCAGTAGGAAGAACTATAGCGCACTCGTTCATCCTTCCACAGTCCGCGCTGTGAGCCGATAATTTATCGCTCGTTCGAAAATAATGCATGCATCAGCGACATAAAACACATTTTTTAAATCGCGTATATTATCCACGCTACGCGACAAATTTTTTAATTCGTACTCACCGATCGCATATATGCGCTTTATGTTGCCTATTACTCAGTTGCGATCCGATGAGTCGAGACAAATTCTTAATCCATGCGAAATGCGCCGTATTATCTCGTTGCGTCGTATCGCTCAGATACAGCAAATTAATGTGTCTGTCCTTCTTATTACAAGTGAGACGCAAAGGAACGATACGGCAGTTACTTTTCCCGTCCTTCTTATCTCGAACGGTATACACATTAATAGATATGTTGTTAATACGCTCGAATCTAGTAATTCCGTTTAAACTCATGGGAAACTCGATACCCTCCAGATTCAGCACCGTCGAGTAGTGAGGATACCGCGAACTTCTCTCCGTGTGTTTCTCAACCGGATATAAAGCGGCGACTATCGCCCACGCGAAACACGCGTTATCCGTAGATCGCACGTTAATCACCGCTTTCATCAACGCGATCTCTCGCGGTATCTGGACGTGGCATCTAGCGTGCATAGGATTATATTTATTCACAGTTAAATTTAGAATTCGCGATAACGCCCATCCGCTATCACGCTCTTGAAACTCCTCCAGCGAAGCTAAAGTAGCGTCGACCACACGCTTCCCATACCACTCTTGCAAATCGGAAAGAGGTAGAAGCGGATAATTCTTCGTGGCGATAGTCTTAATATCAATCTTGTCGCCTGAGACGAACTCACCGATAAACATGGTATTGACCTTAACACTGTTATGTTCATCTATAGCATTGTGTACTCTATCGAGCACGGTATCTCTAGCGTCCTCGAGAAATCGCGAAGGTTTGATATAATCGAAGTTGATAACCGCGCCGGTTAAAATGCGTCTAGAGAAAGCTGTCTCCATCTCAAACCATGAGAATCCTTCGCGCCTCTCTACGCCGCCTCCCACGCGTTCGAAACGTCGACGCAGATCGTCTCTCGCGCCCGTCAATCGAACGGTTCGAGCGATCAGAGAATTGATCGCTCCGGTGGATCTCCCCCGGCGCTCGCCTCGAGACCCCTCCCGCAGAAACTCGAGACACTCATCACACCGTCTCGCCCACGCGCGATACGCGTCCACCGTCGAGACATCCCGCGCGCTATTAAGAAGATCGCGCTCCTCCATCGTTTCTCGATTCATCACTCGTCGTTTAATGAAAGCCAAGATCTTTTATTGATAAACCACGTCTCTTCCTCGTCGTAACCCTCGATATAGAACAAAGCTCTCGTCGCGCAGCCGCCGCACCAATTATTCGACACGTCGAAAACTTCGTCGATAAGATCGCAAGCGGGCACTCTCTCGCTATACACCGATTTTTTCATATGCATCGATACGCTTCTCACGAAGCTCGATCTATGCGCGCATTTCACGCAATATCTCACATCCTCCTCGAAATAATTTCCGTTCTCGAATCGGCAACCGAATGTATAGAAGCAATGCACGACGTGATTCACCTCCCACGAAAATTTTGGAACTCCGTATCGCCGTTTCCAATTGCGATAAAGCAAATAGCCATCGGCTCCGACATTCGAGAAAGGCTCGTCGAATCGCGCCTCGCTCGCCTCTCGCACGAACTCTTCCGCGAAGCCGATCTTTTCTTTACAGTACAGACAGTCTTCTATATAACATTCGCTTAGTTCCTTCTTCAAACAATTCGGTATTTCCAAATTTTGTATATCCTCGATACTTCTAATTCGAATATTCACCACTTTTCCAGCTAATCTCGATAAAGCGCTCGGTGCGCGCTTCATCGCGCCGCGAATATTCTCGAACGTACTAATATCTCGAGATCGTCGCGGCATCCTTTTATAACGAAAAAAATGGCGATAACGCGCTCCGATTAACTAAGTTGAATATTCGCTCTCGGACGCGTCTCGTCACCGGAAGCGCGTCGTCACCAAGAAACGAAAAAAACGAAAAAAACGAAAAAAACTCGCCCCGAAACGCGATAAGCGTGCTCGTATCGCCGGAAAACGAAGAAAAACAAGCTCCGATACGCGATAAGCGCGCTCGTATCACCGCTAATCATTCCTCTCTCCGTTCGACTGCCCCCGATAATCCTCCGTCTCCCTCGACGCCGGATACCCGGCATCCGCTCGCGGATCGCGCGCTAGAAGCAACGCGCATCCCTTAAGAATCGTGATAACGGATCGCGCGCTAAGAGCAGCGCGAGAGATCGCCGTCGCCCCCCCTTAGAAACGAGTCGCGTCAAGGTCGAGTCGCGACGGGAGAAACGCTTCGCGCGGGAAAATATAGAAGAGGGTTTAATAACTTAGCCGCGCCGTAGAATGGTCAGTCGTCGCGGATACGCCGAGCGCGTCGGTCGCTCTTCCTCGCGAGTGAAAGAAATTTTGTAGGCCGTATCTAACTCATGGCTCCATGAGTGCGAGAGAGAGGTACCCTTGGAGAACGAGAGACAGCGAATACTTTGTTAGCAATCGCGGGGAGGAGTTCGGGCAGGGGGGAGTCGGCAGGGAGGATCAGGGGGGTACGTAGGGCGAGGAGGAAGCGTGGTCTCGATCGAGCAGAGCGCCATCTTTTGAGCACTCTCGGCGCCACGCTTCCCCCTCTCCCTACGTACCCCCCTGATCCTCCCCCCGGCTCCCCCTCGCCGAACTCCCTCCCGCATTTGCCTACAAGCGTACGCTATCTCTTTTTCTCTTATGGGTACCTCTCTCTCGCACTCATGGAGCCGTGGGTTAGATACGGCCCACTCTAACTACTTATTACCATATCTTTTAAATCTATTTAATGCTTTGCCATCTATTAAATATTGATATATCAAATCACTATAAAATTTCCGTCAGCCTCCAGCTATTCTTAAATAGCTGTTTGAATTGCTGAATAACAAACAGTCATGATGCACGAAGATACACACGCCTTGAATATATCCCCGAAAAAGCATAAATTCATATGTTAAGACGTTACGTACGTTCCTTTGTGTATATACTTTCAAAGACCTCAAAAATACCCATCTATATAAAACAGTTAATATTATACAAAATACAGTATAGTTAGCAATTATAGCTATAAGGTCATATTGCTTGGTTCAAATCGTATGAAATATATAAAAATTCAATTTTATACATCCATGTCCCCATAATAGTCCATACATAAAACGTATGTACACGGAAAAAGAACGCTGTTGCTTCAATTAAAGTCTACGTCACGGACTGCCACAAACATACATAGTTCATTTAATGATATTTTTATTAGACCAAATATCTGGATTATTAAAATAACTATCCAGATATTTGGTCTAATAAAAATATCATTGAATGAACTGTGTATGTTTGTGGCAGCCCGTAACGTAGACTTTAATTGAAGCAATAGCATTTTTTTCCGTGTACACAATAGGTTTGATAAATAACCGAACTGAATTTCTGTTATCGACACAATAAACGCCATGTATTGGACATTATTTTTTTCGATAGTCTTATGTTTTAACTATCAACTGTTAAAATTTCAACAAAATTGGACGACTCGTTCAAAAGTTATTGATATTTTAGTGACAGTACTTTGGTGGGCGTTGTAACGAAAACACGACGATGGAGCAAAAAGCAAATATTAAATTCTGTTTTAAACTTTAGAAAATGGCCACGCAAACACTTGAAATGTTTAGGAAAGTTTATGGCGATAATTGTATGTCCCATACACAAATATTTGAGTGATATGGACATATTTCAAAAACGGCCGACAGGATTTGAACGACGACGAATGGCCGAATAGTCGTCCGAAGTCGGCGAATAGTGACAAACTCGTGAAAAAAGTGCGTGAACTCACCACTATCGATTCAAATGTGACATCGTGAATGATGGCAGAGAAATTTGGCGTCGGTAAAGATCTGATTCGCGAAGATTTAACTAAAAATTTGAAAAAAATCTTCCGTTCCAAACGAAAGATCTGTGCTCGATTTGTACCGCATTAATCGATGATCAAGATAGAGCTTGCATGGAACATTGCAAGGATATCATTAAAACGGCTGAGAGAAATAAAAACTTCTTGAAGTCGATAGTGACTGGTCATGAGACATTTTAAGTGTTTGCGTGGCTGTTTTCCCAAGTTTAAAACAGAATTTAATATTTGCTCTTTGCTCCATCACCGTGTTTTCGTGACAATGTCCACCAAAGTACTCTCACTAAAATGTCAATAACTTTTGAACGCATCGTCTAATTTCGTTGAAATTTTAAGTTGGTAGCTCAAACATAAAACTATCGAAAAAAAATAATGCCCAATACATGGCGCTTATAGTGTCAATAACAGAAATTAGTGCGGTTATTTCATTTATCAGATATATTGTATGTCCTCATATCAACTTATTGCCTGTTCATATCTATATGTCCTTGAATGATACCAAACATGTTTTTTCAACTTTATTTATATTTTTTATTTGTATTCTTAAATATTATTAGTATAAAAATGAACAGTATCAAATAAAATTAATATAGTGATATTGTGTAAAAAGTAAAAGATAATGTTACAATCTATATTTTAGTTTATTGCTACAGTTCTAAAAGGAATCTTTAGATATAGCAGCCTTGAGCTTTAAAACAATTTTTCTTTATATTAAATTTTGTTTCTTTATTTCTCAATAATATTAATATATCCGAACACCAAACATGATTAAAGAGGCACTGCTGGAAAATCAAGAGAGATATCCTATTACAAAACTTGTTTCAATTTATTAATACATATCCTTGAAATAGACCAATTACATATATTTTCAATTTTAAATTCATTTTCTTCGTCTTTATCACATTAAATGGATTTTTCCGAAAGTAATTAATAAAGAAACTGCAAAAATTTGCGACATTGTATGGCAAACCGCATTTTAAGTTATTATCCCCAAATTATATCTACCCCACGTCTTTTCGTTGTTAGGCTGTCATGATTTCTTCTCAGACATTTTCCGCCATTCAAACTAAATATGATTGAAAACAGTTTCTTCTTGCTAATCAAAAATTTATTATTTCTGTAAGCATTACATAATATTCGCAGTATACAACTAAAATTCATTGACATGATGAGACTAAATAAGCAAAAAAGAATATGTAATTACAAAAATACACGATTGGTAAATTTTGAGGACGTACTAATAAATTAAAATAGAATTTATAATACGATACCTCTTATATATATTTACTTTCTGCAGTTTTTTTCCCATTATTTTTAGTTTATATGCTTTTGTATCAATGATAATTAAAGAAATATGTATAAAGTTGAAAAACATGCGGTTCGTATTTATATTTTGAGGATATAATAATAAATTAAAACGTTCACAATATAATACGTTTTTTTCTGCAATCTCTCCTTACTGATTATTTCTAATAAATTTTTTTCAGTAATTTAATACTTATTACTTTTTTAGTAATTTGAGAATGTTGAAAATGAATAAAAAGTCGGAAAAATACGCGATTGGTATATTTTCGGAACATATGCTAATAAACTGAAACGTGTTATATAATATAATAATCTCTTAGTTTGCCTGCAGTTTATATGCTTCTATTAATTATTTTTAATATAATTAATTTTCGTTTTTCTTGTAAAAATGATGATTAAGAAATATAAACTGGAAAAAAACAAATATATAGATATATTTCGAGGACACGTTTCAGTGAATTAATACAGAGATTGCATTATTATATGATTTAGCATTCATTTTCTTTGTTTTAATGCTAGTGAAAATGAAAAAACGAGTATAAAGCTAGAAAACATGATACTTTTAAATTGAACTCTTTTATGTCCTTAGAATGTAACAAATACAAATTAATATTCACATGTATTTGGTCTATTATGAGGACTTTTATTCGACAGATTTTATGTCTCAAATGTCACCAACGAAAAAAACTGTAATTTTAAGGATAGTCCTCAAAATATACCATATTCAAAAAAAATAATGAAGACCGTCCTCAAAAGTACAAAATGTCCTCGAAATATACCATGTGTATCAAAAAATGTCCCCGAATTGTATCAAAAACATATATATATATATATATATGTATATATATATGTATATATATATATATATATGTTTTTGATACAATTCGGGGACATTTCTTGATACACATATAACAAAATATAAAACACATCTACTTTTATATGCCTAATATTTAAATAACAACTTTTATTATCCGGATATAATCCTTAAAACAGAAACATCAAGAATTATTTCACTTCTCCTTCCTACCACACAATATTATTATTATTATTATTATTACTTATTTACGAATCATTCCTTAGTGGAAAAAGAAAAACGATCTTCCTGAGCGGCAACTAAATGTTCGCGTAATCGTCGCAATAGGCGGCTTAAGAAGAAATTGGCTCGAGCGTCCGTAGACCCCAATTTTGTTGGAAATTTCACTAAACTTAAGCTAACTCAGCGAGATTTACACAATATATAAGTACACGATACACAACCCCGCCCTGCTTCTTCTGCTCCTTCCCCTCCTTCTTATTCTCCTATTTCTTCTCCTGAGCGTTTTCACTCAGCTTCTTTCGAACCTCAACCCTCGCGAATTCCCACTCCCCCTCACCCTTCTGACTGTCCCCCTAGTTCTTCTTTTGATTATTCACCTCCTTCTTATTCCCCCGTCTTTTCCCCCGAGCGTTCTCACTCACCTTCTCCCGAACCTCAACCCACTAAAATTCCTACTCCTCCCTCCTCCTTATCCCTCGAATCGCCCGATCTTTCAGGAGAGACGCGCGTTTTCGAAGAAGCCCTTCAGGACTTCGTAGAAGAGTGTCCCGATCTCAAAGAGGAACCGGAAGATTTTAAATCGGAATCTTCCGATCCCGAAGGAGAGTCGGAGACCTTTTTCGAAGACCAGGACAGGGAAGCCTGGTACAGGTACCTCCTAACCCAATTTCCTGCTTATCCTGCGCCTCTTACGGACGAGGATTATCGCGTCGGTCCGGATATAGTGGACCTCGATCAATTTCATCATATCCTTCAAACCAGTCCACCTGGCTCCATTATTCCTTTCTTTGTCCCAGGTTGCCCTTTTCCTTTAGCCGTCCCTATTGAGGTGTTCTGGATGAAGTTCCCTTCCCCCTCCACTGTGCAACTCCAAGACCTTTAATAGTCCTCCTCCCCTTTTCTCCCTACCGTCCAACTTTTATTTCTTTAATAATTTATTTCAAGCAAATTTTCTAAAACTATTTATTGTAAATTTCCAACCGGAATTTAAATTTTAGTTTCCCCGTCTAATTCCGGTTGATGACCTCCGTATTTATTGTAACACCCGCGAGAACATAATTTTCCTTCACCTACACTCACGCACACGAAAACAAGTACACCTTAGAATTTAAGAAAATTTATTTTTATAAATAAGATTTCGTAAATCAAATTAAATGTTCCTTCATTAAATTTTATCTTTCTTTTTAAAAATAATTCATTTCTAATTTTTTTTGAATAAATGTAAAGTTAAATTTTAAATTCGAGTAGTTTATTAATCCGACCTCCTTCCTGTTAACCGAAATCGCACAAGGTCCCGTCCCGGGTAATAAGGATTCAGTTCCTTTACCAGAAAAGGGACCGCCGAGCGAACGGCCTTTCGATAGAGTAAGAGCGATCCTTCCGGTTGTTGATCTATCTGGGGCCCTGGTCTATTCGTTCGACTCTAGGACACGCATCGTCTAGCATTTGTCTAGAGGTAAGTAGGTTACGCCCTCCCGCTGACTCTTCCTTTATTTGAGTCTGGACGTAACAATATTATGAACAATATACTATATATTCAATGTATGAAAAAAGAATAAATGAATCTGCAACTACACTTTATCAAATGATAAAAGTTCAAGATATTCCATTGGATAATCGTAATAAAGATTTGGATATAAAATGTTTTTCTGATTTATATCCATATGGTGCGAATGGACAGCATGAAGATAGAAGTGTCCGAATAACTGATTTTGAATATATTAAAATGAGACTTATGTCGCAACATTCACAATTTCGGTTAAATATACAATATCTTTTCTATTTATTACATGATAACAATATGCGACAATTAAATAGTGGAATATTTCATAAAATGAATGTTACCAATCCTCGTGAAAGATATACAGCTGCTACTTATTTGGAGCAATTATCGAACCAGCAGCTTGAATCTAACTTAAGTACTATATTTTCAAAGTTACGGAATACAGAACAATATTGGAGAATACCTAGAAGTAATTTGCATTGTATGATATGTAATTATGGACCTGCTACTTGGTTTTTTACCATCAGTCCATGTGAGTGGTTATGGACCGATTTGATAGTATATCTTCGAGAAATAAATGAACCAATTGCCGATCAAATATCTGCAAACGAACTTATTGCTCTCGATCCTGTATCAACTTCGAGATTCGTGGATAATAAATTTAAAGCTATGCTTGATTTTATTTGTTCACCTGATAATCCAATCGGAGAGGTCACTCATTACTTTTGGCGTCGTGAATATCAAGGTAGAGGTATGCAACATTTTCATTTGTTAATTTGGATAAAAGATGCTCCGATAATTGGTACATCTTCTAATGAAGATATTGCATCTTTTATTTTAAATTATGTCACTTGTAGAATTCCCAATAAACAGTTATCACCTGAATTATATCGACGTGTAAATACACATCAACGACATAAACATAATAATTACTGCTTGCAAAAAAACTAAAGTAGGTTTTTCTAAAGTATGCAGGTTTGGCTTTTCACGATCCGTAACAGATAC
The DNA here is from genome assembly GCA_009859135.1 of Formica selysi. Taxonomy (NCBI): domain Eukaryota; kingdom Metazoa; phylum Arthropoda; class Insecta; order Hymenoptera; family Formicidae; genus Formica; species Formica selysi. The sequence goes on from WHNR01000190.1 coordinate 44,019, forward strand.
TTTGAAAATTAAAGTCGTTGCTGTTTCAATAGCGGATAGAAGAAAATTCAAAACAAAAAGCAGACTCTACGATTTGCCACGATCTAAAGAGGAAGTCAATATTAATGATTATAATCCAGCTATTCTTACTGCTTGGGAAGGAAACATGGATATTCAATTTGTAGGCGAAAAATCTACGTTATTAACTTGGTATACTACGAAATATGTTTCCAAAGCAGAAAAGAGTAATAACGCAGAAGATACATTTCAAAAGATAAATTCAACAAAATCGTTGAGAAGTTGTCTTTGGAATATTGGAATGCGTATGTTGAATCATAGGGAATGTGGAGCTCTTGAAGCTGCTGACACTTTATTAGGAATACCATTATATGGTACTGACAAAGAAACGACTATAAGATGGTTAGATGTAAATATGATTAGAAGTAGAAAACTTAAATCTCGCAAAGAGATTGAAATGTTAAATTCTGAATCTATGAATATTTTTTGTCCTTCTCTAATTGATACATATTATCCAAGCAGACCTAAAGAACTAGAATCTACTAATTTGTATGATTATGCTGTCGTAACTCGAAATCGAATAACGTAATTACGACCTATAAAAGTAAAAAAGGAGCACAGTGCAAATTCAGCACTTCGTAAGCTGTTGCGCGCGCTCCCAAAACCGCGATTAAATGCAAGATATGCAATTCGTTGCAATATGCAATTAAGACATCGCGACCTAGTACCGAAAAATCACCTACTTTCGGACCATAAAAAGAGAGATAACGAGTACCTCGGGGCTGTATTCCGAAACTAAGTGGTGACGCGTATACTTGAAGAAACTGTGAGATTTTGTAAACGCCGACATTGTTACATCGCCGAAGCATCACCAAACCGAACTCTACGATACGTAAGCTGTACAAATAAATCTTTTTGCACGGAATCTCTGCCTCGTGTTTCTCGACACTCGGAGTCCCAACTCCTAAGACGAACCGAACCCTTGGATCATCTCCAAAATTCCCGTTGTACCCGGAGAGGCACAACAAAATTGGTGGCAGCGGTGGGATTGGTCCAGCTAAAGGAATAAATAAGAAAATAGTGGGATACGCCCAACTATTTCGAGACACAATCGGTAACAAAAATCGATTGACGAATTGAGCAAATCAGCACCAAGTGCGAGCCAAAAAAATCGTCAGTATCTGAGAGACCCGGAAGAAGAACCGCGACAAGAAGCTGAAGCGCAAAGGAAGGAGCAATCCAACGTAACGCCCAGCAAATAGCCGATCGTAGCAAACCGAGGACGCCGCCCGTGCAACGGAAAACTCACCGACGCTGACCTACAGCAACGTGGACCGCCGAGCGATCCAGCCACAACCGCTGACTGTGCAGAAGCAACGAGTAAGCGAAAGAAGAATGCGTATCGTCGTTATACTGTAAGTCAAAAAATTGTACAATAAAATAGCGTGAATGTCGGCACAACCGAAAAGAGTTGCGTTCCACCGACCGCGATTTTTAAGCGTACCAGCGCGACTAGCAAATAGATTCGGTTTAGTAACCCACGTATAAGTAATCGAAGGAGCGGCCCGTGACATTCGCAATAATGTACGGAGAAATTTAGATAACCATTTTTCAGGCGAAAATTCACCCGAATTAGGATCTCGCGAGCTAGAAATAAATCAAGCAGCGGAAAACACACTCCCTCCTAATAATAATAATAACATAATAGAAGTAGACGGACTTGATGTAAATCGTACATCCGTCGAACGCGTTGCCGTTAGGAGAAATTACTCTCCCGTATCATACGCTAGTAGCATCTTCGAAGCAAATAACGAAGAAAACATGCAACGTAATCCATTACCGTCAACTGTTCCCCCCGAAAACGTTGATAGGGAAATAGAACGCTTGCGAGGCTAGAAATAACGCCGCCGCGGATTATGAAGACGCCGGACATCCACTCGAAGATCCAAGCAATGCACTGATAATCGAAATCGTGCAAACCGTTCGAGAAATGCGAGAAGAAATAAGAGAATTACACGAGCAAATACACGATCTACGCGCAAATCGGGAAGATTTAAATAGAACGCGAACGATACCGAATGACACTAATCTTGATGTCACATACGGACGAACACTTAACGATGTTCGAAATCAATCGGCACCTTTAAACGGTCATTTACGATTGAAAGAAGCAAGAGATATGATTCCGGAATTTGACGGAAATTCACAAGCTAAGCTTAAAGAATTTTTAAGCGCATGTTCATACGCGATAAAAAATATTAATCCCGCAGATGAAAAAACATTATTAGAAGCAATACTTTGCACGAAGCTAAAGGGAAAAGCTATGGTAGACTTTGAAACGCGAAATATAAACAGTTTCGGACAGTTTAAAAGAGAACTCGAAATCTGCTATTTAAGCAAGAAGAGCATTACTCACTTGCAAATTGAATTTAACTCCTTAAAACAAAAAGCCGGCGAGAACGCCAGAGCATACGGGCTTCGCGCCGACAATTTGGCCATGGAATTATATGAATCCATGATCGAAGGCCAAGATTACGGCAGCGAACGAAAACGCATTATACTTGAAACTATACAACAGCAAGCTCTGCAAAATTTCCAAATAGGTCTCCACGACGATATCAAATTGGTGGTGCGAGCACAGCATTACTCAACGCTTCAAGAAGCAATCGCAGGAGCCAATGCGGAAGAGAAAGTCAAGGGTCCATTAGAACATGCATCGCGACATAAGCCCGATTATACAATTTCGCAAGCAGCGCGAAATAAAGTATCACAATGCCATAAATGCGGAAAACTAGGACATCACGGACGAGAATGCCGAACAAGCAGATATTCAAACCGATTCTCTTTGCCGAAACCACAAGGACCGTCAAGAATAAATATACTCGAAAAACATTGCACCTACTGCAAAAAATCAGGTCATGGTCGAGATGAATGCTGGAGTCTACACGGACGCCCTGGGATAGTACAATCTAACCGGACGAAATCAAACGAAGAAAAAAAGCCACAAAATCGTAATAACACGAATGGGCAACGAAGAAAAAATAAAACGCAAAACGAGGATGAAGAAGAAGACGAGGAGAATACAAGGCAGCCGAGACCAGCCCTCGAGTATCAAATATCGCAAGTAACAGGAAAATCGCAAACAAAAACTGGATTAGATCTAGTAACTCTTCCCATCCAGGAAGTTAAAAAAGGGAAATTAAACCTACTATTTGACACAGGAGCAACGGTTACATTAATGAAGTTAAGAAATCTAAAAGGAGAAACCATGATTTACGAGGAGCAAATGGCACTCACTGGAGTTACAGGACACAAAATGAATACAATAGGAAAAATCAAGGCAACGATAATCCTGAAAAACCGAAAAATACGGCTCAAAATACTCGATTTATATCGTGAAGGACGACTTCCCAATTGATTATGAAGGAATCCTAGGAGTAGACTTTCTACAAAAACACAAGGTAACGTGCGATTATAATAAGAAGCAGATACAGCTATCAGATATGATATTAAAATTATATCCGTACCGAGCATTAATATTAAAACCGCGCAACGAGACAATTATTCAAGCTACTACCGACTCAAATAAAGTAGGTATAATACGTGCTTAGGAAACACAGCCTGGAGTTTTTATTGGCTATTGCTTAGTAAAGCCAGAAGAATTTTCCTGCCCAATCAGTGTTATAAACACTACCGAAGAATATATTAAACTACCAACTCCATGTGTAACAGTCGAAGAAATAAAAAATACAGCGGCTCAAATATGTATTACTCAAGCACAACAGGAGGCTACAACGCTTTCCCGTCGCGAACAAATAAAAAATTTACTGCGTGTACAACACCTAAATCAAGAAGAGGTAAAAACACTGCTAGAAATTTGTGAAGATTTTAGCGATATATTTTATATCGAAGGAGATGCACTCACTTATACTCCTACTATCACACATGAAATTACGGTTCAAGCCAACAGTGCACCCGTAAATATACGCCCATATCGCTTACCAGAAAAACATAAACAAGAAGTAAATCAGCAAGTAAAAGGCATGTTGAGAGACAAAATTATTAGACCAAGTACCAGCCAATGGAACGCTCCATTGCTAGTGGTCCCTAAGAAAACTGATGCGTCAGGTAAACAAAAATTACGAATAGTCGTAGATTTTCGAAAGTTAAACGATTTAACAATAGGCGATTCCTTCCCATTACCTAATATAACGGACATACTAGACCAACTGGGAAATGCAAAATACTTTACCACCTTGGATTTAGCGTCAGGTTATCACCAGATACCCGTGTCCGAAAACGATAAATGCAAGACAGCGTTTTCTGCACCGTACGGACATTACGAATTCAATAGAATGCCGTTCGGATTAAAGAACGCACCAGCCACATTCCAGCGGTTAATGAACTCTGTGCTGACTGGACTACAAGGAATCAAATGTCTAGTATATTTGGACGACATAGTCATATACAGATCAAGTTTAAAGGAACATAATACACGGCTTATCGAAGTATTAAACAAATTACGAAAACATAATCTAAAGCTTCAACCTGATAAGTGCGAGTTCCTCAGGAAGGAAGTAATATATTTAGGGCACATAGTAACCGAAAACGGAATCATGCCTGATCCTTCCAAATTAAAAGCAGTACGAGAATTCCCAACACCGACCAAGGTAAAAGAAATACAATCTTTTATAGGTTTAGCGGGATATTATCGAAAATTTATAGAAAATTTCTCTAAAATTGCCAAACCTCTTACGAAACTAACGAAAAAAGGAGAAAAATTCGAATGAGTCGGAGAACAACAAAATGCATTTGAGACTTTAAAAAATAAATTAATTACCGCCCCGGTGCTAAAATATCCTGATTTCAGTCAAGAATTTCTTTTAACGACGGACGCATCAGATTACGCCATCGTAGCTATATTGTCTCAAGGAGAAGTAGGCCAAGACCGACCGATTGCTTACGCCAGCAGAATATTATCGCGAGCGGAACATAATTATAATACTACCGAAAAAGAGTTATTAGCAATAGTATGGGCAGTAAAATATTATAGACCTTATTTATATGGTAAATTTAAAATAATAACGGATCATAAGCCATTGGTTATTCAATGTAGCTGATCCAGGATCACGTCTAATAAGATGGAGACTAAAACTGGAAGAATATGATTACGAAATCGTACACCGATCCGGAAAAACAAATACCAACGCCGACGCGTTAAGCCGCAACGTAGTTCTCAATCTAAAGGAAGAAAAGGAAGAAAACTATAACGAAAGGAGAGACTATAGCGAAGAAGATAAAGCGCTTATTATGACACACCCTATATACATACTATCTTACGCTTTCCACTAATCTCTCATCCTAAATACAATATAGTAAAGGCAATACCTCTACCTATATACAGTCAAGGAAATTTATTCACTTTCGTAGAAATAAATCAACCCATTATAGCTATCGACAGCGAAAATCAAAATTATTTAACAACAACACAGAATAATTTAGATAAATGTATCGAAATAAGTAATCATTATATATGCGAACAGAATAGACCCATATATCATATTAACGACGATTCACTATGCGAAATCCAAGCGTATTTACAAGTCGCAGCGGACAAAAGATTTTGTAATACGAGATACATTCATTCTAACCATACTATATGGATTGCGCTGACGAACCAACACTCGTGGTTGTACTCTACGCTCACCGAACAATCTATAACTATAAGCTGCGAAAACCAAGAAGAAAATAGAATAAAAATTTCTAGAACAGGGCGAATTACATTAATAAATAACTGCAAATTAGTAACGGCCGATATGATAATAAAAACTTCGGGAGTAATAGATACTACCTATCTCTCAACATATTTGCCGGAATATAATATATCAAACTTAAAATTCGACCTAAGTAACACGTCAATAAAACCTAATGTAGTAAAATTAAAGAAAATAATACATAATCCAAACGAATTAATGGATTTAAGCACCAGACTGCAGGAGATAACAAAAGAATTAGATAAAACTAACAATTATCCATTCTTACAAAAGCAAGTTATATACCCAATATCAGGCAGCTTTGCAATACTTATAATAAGTATCATAGTAATAATATTAAGGCGAGCCCACAAAAATTGTAAACGTACACCACGCATAGAATAAGAAAGAATTGTAAACAGAGTCTCACATACAGTCTCAAATAGAAAACGTCACTACCCTTCCGTTTTCTCCTCCAAAGGGGGAGGGATGTCGTAACTCGAAATCGAATAACGTAATTACGACCTATAAAAGTAAAAAAGGAGCACAGTGCAAATTCAGCACTTCGTAAGCTGTTGCGCGCGCTCCCAAAACCGCGATTAAATGCAAGATATGCAATTCGTTGCAATATGCAATTAAGACATCGCGACCTAGTACCGAAAAATCACCTACTTTCGGACCATAAAAAGAGAGATAACGAGTACCTCGGGGCCGTATTCCGAAACTAAGTGGTGACGCGTATACTTAAGAAACTGTGAGATTTTGTAAACGCCGACATTGTTACATCGCCGAAGCATCACCAAACCGAACTCTACGATACGTAAGCTGTACAAATAAATCTTTTTGCACGGAATCTCTGCCTCGTGTTTCTCGACACTCGGAGTCCCAACTCCTAAGACGAACCGAACCCTTGGATCATCCCCAAAATTCCCGTTGTACCCGGAGAGGCACAACAATGCAAAAATGGTATGATATTACGAAAACTAAACCAATTTCTAAGATAATAAAGTATTACGTGCTTGGTGAATCTTTATATTTAAAGAAACGTAAACATGGATACCTTGTCAATCATTACAAATATAATGTCCATACTCAACCAGAGCGTTACTATTTTTCATTATTGTTATTATTTCAATCTTGGAGAGATATTAATGAATTAAAGAATGAATGTGATAGTTATGCAGAAGCATTTTCTTTAATACGATATAAATTGAAAGATGCTCTTCAGTATCATGAAAAAATAACCGACATTCAGCAAGGTATGGATAATATTAAAGAATTAATTGAAAAAAAAATATCAGAAATTACAAAAAATGAAGTTGAAAATGACTGTCTTGAATTGTGCATTAGAATGTGTTCCTGTCGAAGTTGAAGGAGCTATGAGGGACTTTAACCCTTAACGTGCACACTTCAGCAGAATTACATAACGGTCACACTGGGGTCGTTTCAGCCCCCACTACTAAAATGCTTGCTGCAATGAAGCTATTTGAATTTTTGACTTGAAAAAATTACATAATAACTTTGAAACATCCTTCTATACGACGGAATTGTGTTTTTACATAAAATTTGATTTTGAATATGAAGAAAAATTCCCAAGCAAAAAAAACGTGAAAAATGACTTTTTTTATTCAAAAAATCAGAACTCATACTATTTTTGATATCTTAAGCTAAAAATTTAACCTGTTACTCTCGAGATGTGACACTTTAAGAAAAAAATTAGTGCACTAGGGCGCGTTCCAAAAAAAGGGATTTATTTTAAGAATCGAAATGAGGAATTGTAGAGAAAAAGAAACAAACGTTTTTTACAAAATACATCGATTTATTTCCAAAATAAACTATGTTTTTCTTCATAAAACATATTGAGGCGAAGGTAAAATGTTAGAAAAAAGTAAAAAAACAATATCAAATATTAATACTTATTCTAAATCGTAACAATCAACGCACAAATATACGCGGTGCTCCAGGCATATCGGACGCTCGCAGGCTTGGCACGCCTCTTTTGTTTTGTTGTCCTTTTTTCTATCACATAATGCGCACCTACATCTTTTTTCTAATACTAGGCGTTCTTTTCTTTGTTCCGAAAGCCTGTCTTCGTTGATTATCGCAGCAATGCCAAATTTAATATCTTTTCGTAGCGTCGGTTGCGCGTACCTTTCTTTCAAGTGCGGAGTTACGAGATAAGAACATATCTGTTCCACACACGCGACTGCAGTAACTTTATTTCTATTCTCCGCTCTCATATTTTTACATTTTAACAATATCCTGGCGTTGACAATCGCCTAATCTAGCATGCCGAAGAAAATTCTCATTGGCCACCTAGTTGTTCTTTTTGTGACCGTATACGAATGGCACAGTTGATCGAAGCAATCGGTCCCTCCTTTCGTATAATTATAATGGAGAATCGTATTCGGCTTACCGTCAGTGATGTCTGTAGAATGAAAATAAGATGAAGCAATAAGAACAATCTTATTTTTCTTTGGTGAATATGAGAGCAGAGTGATATCGCGCGCGAAGCAAAACTTTGTCTGCGGTGGATCTTTGGAAGCGACTTTCATTTCGGCCGGAACTTTTCTTTTATTTTTCCTTATTGTACCAGTGATAGTGAGCTTGTTAGCTGGTTCAAGCATGCGCTTAATCAATGGTATTGAAGTGAACCAATTATCACAGGTAACGGTTCGACCTGTTCCATGAATTGGAATCGTGACTTCACGAAAGAAGGGAAATCGGTTCGTCTCTTACTTGCACGCTTGTTTTTCCCAGATAAGGAATCCCATTAATCTGAAAGTAGAACAATATATTTTCATAAATATATGTTAGATATGATAAAATATTTAGTTATAAAAGAATTTTAACATATGTTATTTGAAAAAGAAATTTACCAGATAAGAAGTTTCTGCGTCGTTAAGAGTTATGATCTTCAACCCGTACTTATCAGGCTTTGATTTCATATACATTCGGAAACTACAGCGTCCTCGAAAACTCAGCAGTTGCTCATCCACAGTACATTTGTTACTCGGCGTGTAATAACGTTTACAGTTTGCAATAAAAAATTCCCAAATGTTGCGGATAGGTGCAAATCTCTCAGCTTTATTTCTAGTCTCCTTGTTGTCGAAACGCAGGCAGGATGCTAAGAATGAAAATCTTCTTTTCGGCATGACACATCGATACATTGTCATGCCATTCTTCTTATCTCATAGCCTATGATCATCAACGCCAGATGATTTCCAGAGACCAGCATAATACAAAATTCCAATGAAAGCCCTGATTTCCGTTACATCAGTGTGGTGATGGTAATTTTCCAAATTTCTTTCTTCGCTGAGATTGCGGGCGCAAACATCTTCAATTTTTTCATTCGTGTGCTCAACGATTATATTTATAATTTCATTATTGAAAAGAATGTCCCAAAACTCCTCTATTTTTTCTAATTTTGCTGCTGCATCTGCTGGTCCAAGAACGAACTCGGGTGAGACATCACTGGAACGATCTATAACATAAAGAAAAAAATTTTAGATTCTGGAACAACAAAAAAAAAAGAGTAGAGTGCGCGTCAAAGTACAGTGGATTTGCAGAAAAATAATCGCCGCAAATTTTTTGGCGCGAAACGAACCGACGCACGTGCTAAAGATGGCGGCGCATTCTAAACAGTCATGATAAAGATGCACGAAAACATGATAAAGATGCACGAAAACATGATTGTTGGACATACCTGATCTCCTGATTCTGGAGCCTTCATATCCCAAACGAATCCATTTTTACCTTTCAGCTTGGACACAGGCCGACCACGAGCGCGTGATTCCAAAATTCGTTTGTCCAACGTGGCGTTCTGCAGCTCCTCGTCGGAACTTGATACTTCATATTCCGAATCCTCCGCAGACATTTCGGAAATATGATCGGCCTCCTCATCTGAGGGATTTCCCCCAAAACACTCTTCATTATCGCACTCTTTATTATTGTCTTCGAGTAGGTCTTGTCGAACGGATCGACCCCGTAAATTGTAAGGCATCTAATAACACCGAAAAATTATATAAATACGTCATAGAAAAAATTCACATCGCACTTCATGAGATACTTACACTGTACTGAAGACGATCGACGATAAAAAACACAGAAAAAAAAATACAAAAAAACACTCCAAAAAATCACTGCGTGCACACTGGGGGATTTCGCGACCCCAAGCCTCGGCGCGTCTACTTTGCTCGAATGCCAGAGCTATACTGACGCTTGGCGAGTAGCATATCATGCTTGGGGAGGAAGAGGATACCTTGAACTAATACTAGATGACGTGACAAGTTTAATTTTCGTGATGCGAGTCAGAGTAAATCGACGTTGAATTTGTCTGGGGTCAATCTGACCCCACAGTGCACGTTAAGGGTTAAAGATGTTGGCAATAAATTTGAAGTTAACATCGATGAAATGGTGACGCAATTAAATATTGATCAAAAACGAATCTTTGATAGAATTACTGCTGGTATATCTGATGATAATAATGAAGTTCTTAGACCTTATGTAAGCGGTGAAGGTGGTACTGGAAAGAGTTTTTTGATAAAAACTATTAGATGTTGGATTAAAAAATATATTGAAAGACACAGCGGTAACTACATCAACCGGTATAGCAGCTTTTAATATTGATGGACTTAATTAATTCATAGATTATTTCAATTACCGGTAGAACATGGCCGTACTGCCAAATATAAACAACTTTCTGATGTAGCTTAAAATTATACGGAAGGAACTTAAGAATGTTGTTTTAATAATTATCGATGAAGTTTCAATGATTTCAAATATTACTTTAATGTATTAATTAACAGAGATTAACAGAGATATTTAATACCATGGATTGCGATAATGGATGGTTCGGCAAAAAACATATACTTCTTTTCGAAGATTTGTTACAACTTCCACCTGTGCATGAAGATCCGCCTTTTATTGAATTATCAAAATTAAAAATTGAGAAATACATTGGTGCAATGGGTTTTGTAAATTTATGGTCTTTATTTAGTTATGATGAATTACAAATTAATGTGCGACAACAAGATGATAACTCTTATCGAGATATATTAACGAGAATTCGAATTGGAACAGTTACAGATTCGGATGTAACTATTTTAGAAACGAGGAAAATCGATTTTAGAGAAATTAATTGTGACGACCGATTACAAGAATTATGTAATTATTTACAAAATTTACCAATGGATACTGTTTGTTTACTTCCAACTTGTGCATTATGTGATATTTTGAATACTGCAATGTTAAATCGTGTTTCTTCGGATAAGATAGAACTCGTTGCTCAAGATCTGGCAGAATGTGCACCATATTTAAAGAAAAAAGTTATGAAGATATTAAATAAAGATGATGAAGATAATTCTCGAACAGCTGGATTAGCAAGAATCATAATTGTCAAATTAGGAGCACGTGTAATGGTTAGAAAAAATATTGATGTTAGTTTAGGTCTTGTAAATGGTACGATTGTTACAATTACATCAATTATACATAGCGCAATTGACAATGAAGTAGAAAAAATAAAAATAATAGTGTCATCAGGAATAGAGCATATTATAGAACGTTTAAGTGTCAAGTTTGAAGTAATCGATAGAGCATTTATTATAAGAAAACAATTTCCTATATGTCTAAGTTATGGTATGACTATTTATAAAAGTCAAGGTTTGAGTTTAAAACATGCTGTTATGGAAGCTGGAAATTCTATATTCAGTTGTGGACAAGTATATGTCGCTCTTTCACGAGTGACTACGCTGAATGGATTGCACCTTATAAATTTTGATCCTTCTTCTGTAAAAGCAAATGAGTTAGCTATGATAGAATATAATAGATTGCGAACACAATACAGGCCAGATCTTATACATATTAATATTTTGAAACAAAGTTCACAAGATTCGTGATACAATTTGGGCAATATCATCAAAAAATATCTTGGAATGTCAAATTAATGATAAGGATATTAATGATTCTACTTTATGGCATATAAGAGGACTTCCAAATGTTAATAATATATCCTGCTATGCTAATGTTTCAATACAATGTATACTTCATTCTTCTATTCTCAGAAAATTGTTGCTTCGTCTTGAGCATAGGAATATTATAAGAAAATTTATTGATTGTTACATATCAAACGATAAAACTATTAATATAATGGCAATACGCCAAATGGCAGGAGATCAATATCTTGAAAAGATTCAACGAGATGTTAGTCAGTTTATTATACATCTTATTAATGACATAGATAATATAAAGAGTGTAATCGAGCACCAATTAAACATAACTTTACGATGTAAGGTATGCAACTATACAAACACAAAAATTTATACAAATTATATATTATTGCTCCAATTACCCGAAAATTTAAAAAAATCATATACTTTACAAGAATTAATACAATATAATTTTTCACATTGGAATAATGTTAAAAAAATATGTACCAATTGTAATGCTGTCTCTGTACTTGAAAAGACTGATATAATAATAACAGCAAGTATTATCATCTTACAGTTATCGTTATTTAAAATTAGTGATACAAAAATTATTGAAGTAACAGATTTAAAAATTAAAGCTGTACCTACAGAAAAGATACGTATTGGTGCGAATATATAAAAAGTTATTAGTGGAATTTTTCATCAAGGTAAAAGTACAACTGATGGACATTATACAAACATAATATGTGCTAAAGGTACCGAGTGGCAATTAATAAATGATTCAAAAGTACAAAAATGCAGTTGACTTCGAAATGCTAAAAACGCATATATATTTTTTGCAGAAAAAACATAGATTTTTACAAAAAGCAATGAGATCACCTAAAAAAACCTCACAAAGGTAAAAAAAAATACGCCAAGTATATGAAAAATCTCAACATGTACGCAACAAAAAATTGAAAAAATTTTTACCTCTAAAAAATAACTTATAAAAAAATTTTTCCCTACAAAATAAAAAACTAAAAAATAATTTTCCTCTAAAAAATAAAAAACCTCTAAAAAAATAAAAATTAAATGAAATCAATAGTTATCTAGCCAAGTATTTAGAAGCAATTCAGTTTGTGAGGATTTGTAATTTGAAATAGTATTTGTCATAAAATCAATCTTGTATTTATAGAAATGTTATAGACAGATTCACTCACAGATTCACGGGTTTCTATGAAATTAAAACGCATTTTATTTTTATTAACAGAAACTTGATTTTCGAAATAAGTTCAACAATTTTAAATAGTATATCACAAATTACACTATTCTAGAATTTATTAAAGGTGTTATATACTATAATATCAAATCATATTGTTGATGTTAAATGCGATTAAAATTCCTTTGATTTGCAAAGTATATTTTACAGGATGTATAATTCGAAAGAAAATTTTTCTAAACTCTAAGTCGCATAAAACAAACTTACACCAAAGCAAAGTATAAAAACTTGGCGTTCCCCGGGTCGCATTTTAAGACGTATATATATTATAAATATATAATTATTTTAATAATGTTTCTAAAAATATATATATGCAAATAATTTTCATATAACATGAAATATTGTATTGACAATACAAATCTGGGACCATATATTTTAATACGACCCGGGTACGCCAAGTTTTTATACTTTGCTTTGGTGTAAGTTTGTTTTATGCGACTTAGAGTTTACGAAAAATTTTCTTTCGAATTATACGTCCTGTAAAATATACTTTGCAAATCAAAGGAATTTTAATCGCATTTAACATCAACAATATGATTTGATATTATAGTATATAACACCTTTAATAAATTCTATAATAGTGTAATTTGTGATATACTATTTAAAATTGTTGAACTTATTTCGAAAATCAAGTTTCTGTTAATAAAAATAAAATACGTTTTAATTTCATAGAAACCCGTGAATCTGTGAGTGAATCTGTCTATAACATTTCTATAAATACAAGATTGATTTTATGACAAATACTATTTCAAATTACAAATCCTCACAAACTGAATTGCTTCTAAATACTTGACTAGTTAACTATTGATTTCATTTAGTTTTTATTTTTTTAGAGGTTTTTTATTTTTTAAAGGAAAATTATTTTTTAATTTTTTATTTTGTAGGGAAAAATTTTTTTATAAGTTATTTTTTAGAGGTAAAAATTTTTTCAATTTTTTGTTGCATACAAGTTGAGATTTTTCATATACTTGGCGTATTTTTTTTTACCTTCGTGAGGTTTTTTTTAGGTGTTTATATATTTAGAAAGATAAACAATGTAATTTAAAAAAAAATTTTATCGGTCCCGGAACATGCCGTATGTTCAAAAATGCAAATAAACTTACTATATTTTGAAACATAAGAATATATCGCTTTAATATGATAACAGCACAATATGAAAGAACCTCGAAAATTGTAGGCTTACTAGAAGCCTACTTAAAATAACAATTTCTTAATGTAAAAGTCTTAATGTAAAATAATAAAAATCCAGTCAAATTAAAATCATTGATATCATTGTAATATCGAGAAACAAGATAAATTAACTTTCTAACTTATAATCTTGAAATTATTTTAGTTCAGAGATCAGCTCTTAACATCTAATTATATAATTAAAATATCATCTTTCGAAGTAGTATTTATTAGATATGATTTAATACCTCAAGCTCATTATATTAACCAATAAAAACAATGGAAGGCCAATTTGAGCTAAATAATTGGGTAGTTTATTATTAATTTATATAAAATAATATAATTAGTGAAAGTGCACAAACGTCCCAATTTTTTAATCATTATCATTGAAATTTGGCTAATACTAATTGTATTATTATATATGAATTAATGATAAACTGCCCAAACTGCTCGATTCAAGAACAAGCCTCTCATTGGATCAGTATTTATTAGAAACAAGATTTACACATATAAAAGGATTGAAGTAATGAAAACCCAGTTAAATTAAAATTGTTGATTTATTGTAATACTGAAAGAAGAAAAAAACAAACTTTCTAACTAATAATCTTAAGATCATTTTAATCCAAATATCAGCTCTTAACATCTAGTTATATAATTGAAATATCTTCCGAAGTAGTCTTTATTAGTTCAAAATTAAAATTTATATATTTAGAAAGATAGACACTATAATTATAAAAAAAATTTTATCGGTCCCGGAACATGCCGTATGTTCAAAAATGCAAATAAACTTACTATATTTTAAAACGTAAGAATATATCGCTTTAATGTGATAACAGCACAATATGAAAGAACCTCGAAAATTGTAGGCTTACTAGAAGCCTACTTAAAGTGAATGGCTTTTTTGGTAAAATGTGAGATGTTCTCTATTTTTCGGTCGATTTTTGCTTATATATGTAGTACTACTACAGCCTTCAACAAAAGGTGCGTTTCACTTAACGACCGCAACGACCACGACCACGACCGCGATTTTTGCTATTCCACCAGCTTGCAGGCGCTGCGGGCAAAATCTTAAGTGGAACGGGTTTTATCGATGCGTAATAAACCATAAAGCAAACATGGATGCTTTTAACACGATCGTACTGCGCTACAGAAATTATGAATCTGAAAGCTCGAGTTCTGATAACGAATGGGAAGAAGTGTTATATAAAAAGGAAAAGCGTAAACTTAGCCCATGAATTCGAAATTATTCCGATGTTGTGGGTTGTTACATGGACTACGAATTCAAAAGTCATTTTAGGTTAGTGAATATATGAAATTTTACATATTTTATTTCCAATTATCTATGCGCGCTTACACGTACAAGTTGTTGATATTAACATATTCTCTCTTGTTCACAGAATGTCAAGGGCGACTTTTGAATATGTCCTAGAGATGCTCAGCCCATATTTAACAAGAAAAATAAAAGGATCTCCTATAATCCCATCTCGCCATCAATTAATGATAGCTATATGGAAAATGGACTCCTACAGGTAATGAAAAATTCAAGAAGTGAATGCAATAAATAATTATTGATTTGCAATAAAAAACATTTTTAAATAAATTTCTTTCTTTAAGATCTGTTTGCGATCGATTCAACGTTAGAAGAGCAACTGCTATTCGGGCTGTGCGAAGGGTCACCCGTGCACTTTTCTTAAAGTCTTCGACATTTATTAAGTGGCCTACTGACGATGCTGTAAGAATTATACAAGGGTTTGAAGAAAGCAGTGGATTTCCAAAAACCATTGGGGCTATCGATGGTACTCACATTCGAATCGATGCTCCAAAAGAAAACCCTGTCGATTATATAAACCATAAAGGATTTCATTCAATACAGTTACAAGTACCAAGTATTTTAATCTGTTTATTACGAATTCAATCTTTAGAAATGTTTGGTTATGTACATCCGCATCCATTTACAGTTGGTGTATGACCACAGAACTTTGATCAGACACTGTTATGCTGGGCATCCTGGCTCTGTTCATGACCAACGAGTTTTTCGTCAGTCTGAAGTAGTAAACTATTTGAATGACGAAGAGAAATTCCCAGCTGATAGTCATATATTGGGAGATGCCGCATACGAGATTCATCAACACCTATTGACCCCCTTCAGAGACAACGGACATCTAACAGCAGCACAGAAAAATTATAATTATCGTCTGTCAGCAGCCAGAGTGACAGTTGAAAGATGTATTGGTCTATTAAAAGGGCATATGAGAAGTTTATTACACTGTCTGCCAATGTCAAGAGTGGATTTAATGGCGGAACATATAGTAGCGTGTTGTGTGATCCACAATATCTGTACATTAAGAAGTGATGAAATTGAGGTTATCATCATATTTCCAACTCTACAAGAATATGACAGGAACCATGATATTTTGCATCAAGGAAGACAGAATGCTGGAGTTGCCAAAAGAAATTTGATTATGAACACTTTACGGTTATAACTTTAAAAAATTATAATTGTATTATAACGTTTTTTCACTGAAATTTGAAATAAATATTTTATTATTCTTAATTAATGTTAAAATTTTATTTTAGCGAGACCTTACTGTCCACAGATTTTTTTTCAGGTATAATTACAAAATGTAAAAAATACAATTTTATACAAATTATCCTGTTAAGTTTTAATTGTTTTGATGGAGTAAATTTAAATGCAGTAATACAATGACTTAACATTATATAACACGAATTATATATTATAATATATAAAATATAACATATTATAAAATTTTATACAAATAAAATAGATGACATTTTCTCTTATTACATAAAACAATAACTAAAAGTTACAAAATAAAATAAATGACATTTTCTCTTATCACATAAAACAATAACTAAAAGTTACAAAATAAAATTAATGACATTTTCTCTTATCACACAAAACAAAAACTAAAATTTACTTAAAGAGGTGTAACGATGCATCCCCCCATCGTTACGAAACCGTACCCGGCCGCCGACCCGCCCGAAGTCCGCCGCCCGACGAACACCGGTCGGGCAAATGCGGAGGCGCCGAGCGCCCATTTTTAAACTATAACAGAAACGCGTAAATAGCTAACCGCCGTTAGGCGCGCGTAAACATCTCGAATCGACGACGCGCTCGGGTAACCGACCCGACCGTTACCGAAAATACCCGAGCCGCGCACGCCGCTTCGAGATATTACCGTTAGAACAATACGCGAATTACGCAGACGCGCGCGCCGGAGAATTAGTATAAATAGAGCGCGTTTCTGATTATCGGGACCAGACCTTTCCGATCCAGCAGAGTCAGTAAGACGTCTGAAAACCTTCCGAAATCCTGATAACGCTCCTAAGAGAAAGAACAACGGGGTTGGGTGTACTCAGCCTCCGCCGAGAGTTTGCGGCATCTCTAAGAGCAATCCTGATACCACCGCAATTAAGAGGTATCCGAGATCGGGCGTACTCGACCCCGCCGAGAGTTCTCGGCCCCTCGCTAGCTATTCCGTCCACCGTGTGTATCGGCATTGTTCCAGTGGCAGGGAGTTCTCTGCCACCGACGGGATTCCTCGTCGGCCGATACATTCCTGATTCCGCCACCCGCGATCCAGATACGCGAATTACAGTCGACAATTACACGTACGGACAGACCGCGGGCCACCGTCATTAACGCGCCCAACGCGCCATTATTACGGGCACGATAAGTCCCGCGCCAAGGGCCGACCTGCGCCCTACCGCGACACCGATCGACATCCGAAATCGATACCCGCGTCGAAGAACCGCTCACCGACGCGGCCGCAAAGGACCACCCGACAGCTAACGGTTCCTGCCGGAGTTACGCCGCGCGATTAATAATCGATAGTCGAACGAACACCCGAAAGCACGACCCGCGCTGAGTGCAATCGTGGTGCATTGCATGCACCCTCCGGCACTGCATACTCGCACACCGACAGTATACATACTCACACGCATACATTGTACACTCGCTCACATACATTATACGTACTCGCACATATAATTTATACGTGCTCGCACACATACATTATACATACTCGCACATCTATATTATACGCACTCGTCACTATCACTCGTCTCGCGCGCACATACACACACACACCTCGTACACCTATACATACACTCACGCTGTACCAACACATTTACATGCAATAAAGTACATTTCAACCAAACATCAATTCGCATTCGTGTCTCGATACCACTTTCACGAACCCAGGATCCCGACCGAGTTATCCGTCGCCCGCCTCGCGAAAGCGGCTTGTTACAGAGGCATCACAAAACAAAATATCACATAAAAAAGGACATAGTTAAATTAACATCTTTATTACTTATATGCTATTTATCATTTCTCTGTCAATGTAAAATAAAATATAAAAATTATTAATTTATTATTAATGTATTATGTATTATATAGAAATAAAAATATATTTAAGTAATAAAAAAAATAAAAAAAATTCTGCATTGAAAAGAAATGACATTTAATTTCAGTCTTTTAAAATGAACGAGAAAATGTTGCAGTTTTTCACGTTAGCACTAACTATTTCTCAACTAATTTAGTCAAAACTATAAGAAATTTCTCGTCCATTTCCAATCTCTTTTTATGCCTTTTGCTTCTTCATGTTCAGTTTTCTGAAGTAGCTTTTTTTATAAAGACTGCATACATTTTCTTTTGGTGTGGATGATTCTATGAAACATTTATTAAATACTTACATAAAATTTTAACAGTTCAGATATTCATCATTTGAACTGAATAAATGTGATACATGGTAATTATAAAAATGTTCAGATCTAATGGTAAAATTAAAAGTTTCGTCATTTCCCAAATGACATACGAAAAACGAACCACAACATGGATGATTTATGCATAAACTTACCAGATGTAGACTCTGCACTGACAAATTCTACATCTTTGTCCTGCTTAATGGAAAGTCCTGTTGATGATGCAACGGCAACTGGGGAGCTCCAGGCTCTTTTTGAAAAGATTTTATCCATAATCTGCAAAGAGTATATGTATTATGCAATGGAGGAAATGTAGAATAAATTTTTTTACTACATTTTGAATCTAATTTTTCCTGTACCTCATAAAACTGCCAAGCCCGCCTATCATTGCCTGACATATTATTATGATCTTTCACGCTTTTATAAGTTTTTTTCAGGCTTCTCAGTTTTGCCGCACATTGTGGCTCTGTGATTATATGTCCTTTTTCTGCAAGGATTGCACTAATTTCTTCCCAGATCTTTTTGTGTGAATATTTTCCATTGGTAAATTTTTCTTCAAAAGTTCTATATGTGTCTAACAGTAATAGCACAGTAGGTGTCGACCATCTATAAATAGAACCTAAAACGAGCACTAAACATGTGATCAACTGCTTCATTTGAAGTGTTCATTGAAAACTGAATTAATAAATGAATTAATAACTAAATTAATAACTTAATTAACATACCGCTGTCATCAGTGTCACTTTCAGTATTCATTTTAGCGTTCGTTTTGGTGTGTGCTGATTTATAAACCTTGGGAATAGTTTGTTAGGTTGGAACTGATTCAATAGAATTTTCATTTATTGTAATATGTCTCTCTTTCATGGCTGCGTTTAATACAGACGTTGCAAAAACTGTGTCTAAAATCAGAGAACATTGCATTAAAATATAAAATGTTCTTCAACAAAGTAGGATTAGATGTTTCACAATATTCAAAAATATATCACTTACCTGTATGCGCACGTAAAAGATCTTCAGGAGAAAGCCTAACATCAACTACCACGTCTCTTTCCGAATCATATAAGGAAACTTTTTCCATGATAGTTACAAATTTTAAGGCACCAGGATTGTTAATTAAATTAAAGAGAAAACAGCAGACGACGAAACGACGAAACGACCATGCCAACCCACGTATGAAGCATGGGCGTCGTGGGCTCGTCGACGCGGTCGCGATTAATGACGTCATCTATGACGTTCCGACTGCGACCACAACGACCGTGGTCGTTATGTGGAACGGGTTTGCGGGCGTTGCGAGCGTTGCGGTCGTTAAGTGGAACCCACCCAAAGCAATAAATCGGCATTCTTGCTTCTTTCCTACAGATACGTTTCACGAATTGTAACTGCGTTGTATCCTTTGGTTGTATCCTTTGACTATTGTATAAGTACGCTCACAACAGACCGACAGCTAGCCTAACCTGATGGCACAAACTGTACATTATTTTAGTTCTTGGGTACTGGTGTCGCTGTAGATATTGGAACAGGCGTGAAGTTAGCTATTAGCGGTCCATTCTTATATAGTCAAAGGTTTATATAGTCATCTATTCGTAAGTCACGTGCGCGCTAATATTAATGACGCACATACGATTCACAAACAAACCGTCTAAACATAGCCTGTGATTGACTAGCTTTAAATTCTTATATTAAAAACTACTGTTTAAAATAACAAATCGCAAATATTTTTATTATTTAATTTTTGACGAATTTTTATGCTACAATCTTATTATCCTCGAATTTTGGGACACCTTATATAAAGTATGGATATTATTACGATTCGTTAACGTGAGCAATATCTATTTTCGTTAACATGAGCAATATATATATATATATATATATATATATATATATATACATTTTGTTAGCATATTATTACTAACAAAACTAGTTTGGTATTTAATTTGATAATTAACTTTCTTACATTTTCTTTTTAAAATTAAAAAAAAAATTGCAAAAGTATGCCTGCGCATACAGCGCAGGCACGTATCCAGATGGTGCAGGCGACACAGGCACATATCGTGACTGAACATGGGGAGGGGGGGGGGAGAATGCCTATTTTAAAAACGCCGTTTCTTACTCGAGTTTGAACCCGAGTCTATGCGGTAAGAAGCGTTCACTT
>WHNR01000190.1:70000-91039 GCA_009859135.1 Formica selysi
ATTCGGGTGGTTGCTCGAGAACACGATTTATCTTATGCAACTGTGCAAAGAATATTGAAAGAAGAAAAGTTGCACGCATATCACTACACACGCGTGCAAGATTTGCGACCAGAAGATTTTCAAGCGAGACGTACGTTTTGCGAAAATTTTCTGAGAAAAGTAAATCGAAATCCCAGATACTCTTCTCGTGTGATATTTAGCGATGAATCGTTATTCACACGAGAGGGAATTTTCAATTCGCATAACATGCATTTTTGGAGCGAAGAAAATCCCAGAGTCACGCGATTAAGAAACTTCCAAACTCGTTGGAAAATAAATGTGTGGGCTGGAATAATGGGGACCGAAATACTTGGTCCAGTTATTCTTCCAGATATTTTAACTGGCCAAACATATCTGGAATTTTTGGAAGAAAATCTGCCAGATTTTTTAGAAGAAGTATCATTACTAGAGAGAAACAAGATCGTGTTTCAACAAGATGGTGCTGGGCCACACAACGCCAGGATCGTTACAAATTATTTAAACGAGCAGTTTCCTGGACGTTGGATGGGTCGGTATGGCCCAATACGTTGGCCTGCAAGATCACCGGATCTCAACCCATTAGATTTTTTTTTATGGGGATATTGTAAGGAAGTCATTTACAAAACGCTTCCCGAGGATGTCGATGATCTACATACAAGATTGCGACATGCAATTTGGAATATCGACGAAGAAATAATGGAGAACGTCGAAAAAAATTTATTAAAACGCATGAGAGCTTGCATTAGGATGGATGGTGGTCATTTTGAGCACATATTATAAAATTTTTTCGCCTTTAAACTAATCCGCTCTTTTCAGAGCGACCAACACATTTCTAAGTGGAACACCTTGTATTCGCAGAGACATAAAAATAATTTTTCTCATGTCTCGCTTGCGAAAAAAGGCAAAACGAGTAATAAGTTAAATAATTAAAAAAAAAAACGATGTTATTATACGTCATTATATTTTCATATTTTATAGTTTCATATTTTCGAAACTATCGAATTTACAATGTCGAAGCTTTAGCCGATCACAGGACGCATGATAGCGTCCGCGTCGATCACGCGTAATGTGATACATTCAGTCGTTCGGCAGCCGGCAGCCGACAACGCTAGTACCGACTTAACCTGCTTGTTGTCGTCGCGCAGTCTCCGCATCGAATAACGCGTTTCTTTCTTCGAGTTATTTTAATAATTAATCGGTAGTAATCGGTAGATTGTGATTAACCGTTATAATCGTTAATAAATTTAGTTTATCGATAAAGTGCGTGGATTAATTCGTAAAAGCTCGGTAAGTGGTACAATTTGCGAGTAAAAAAAAGTTTGCTAGTTACTCGTTGTGTCACACGGAAATATTATTTATCGAGTCGTATGAGGGCAACGAATCTCTACATACAAGGTAAGAGTCAGTGAGTGAGAGAAAGAGAGAGAGAGAGAGAAAGTGCGTGTGTGCGATCAGCTGTTTGCTACACGCGATGGATGTAAAAGAGAAAGACAGAGAGAGAGAGAGAGAGAAAGAGAGTGCGTGTGTGCGATCAGCTGTTTGCTACACGCGATGGATGTAAAAGAGAAAGACAGAGAGAGAGAGAGAGAGAGAGAAAGAGAGTACGTGTGTGCGATCAGCTGTTTGCTACATGCGATGGGTATAAAAGAGAAAGACAGAGAGAGAGAGAGAGAGAGAGAGAGAGAGAGAGAGAGAGAATGTGTGTATACGCGTATACATTCTCTCTCACACATACACCCCATCGCATGTAGCAAACAGTTGATCGCAGCGAGCGCCCACGTAATCACCAGCATCGGACGGTGAGTTGCGCCGTCCCTGCCTGCCTCGCGTACGCGGCCCGTAATTCGTTAACTATTTTGGCTTATAATTTGAAAACTAAGCCTCGGAAAAAATTTTGGCAAAGGAAAAATCGTCTTAGAATTGAGTCAGGTATATGACATTGTAAGGACAGAAGGTTGTTTTGAATCACCCTGTATAATGCCTCCCGCACCATCCGGATACGTGCCCGCGCCGCCTGCAGCATCCGGGTACATGCCCGCGCCTCCTGCAGCATCCGAATACGTGGCCGTACCCGCTGCACCAACCGGATATGTGCCCGCACTCCCTGCACCAACCGGATATGTGCCCGTACCCCCTGCACCAACCGGATATGTGCTCGCACCCCCTGCACCGACCGGATATGTGCCCCGTTATTATTAAGATATAGGTTAGGTATATATATATATATATATATATATGTATGTCCAGAGGCAGTTTTCGGGACATTTTTATACTATCTGATTTTATTATCTCATATTATGCAGAGCATTAATATAAACCCAACGGTACCTTTCTTTTGTTTTTATATGCCGTATTTTCTTTGGCCAATTTAATTATGTATGGATGGGCAGTTTTCCGGACCTTTCTTTATTTCGTATATATTACGCTATAATCGTACAAAATTGCTTCCCATTAATAGGAATACGTTTAGGAAAGAGAATTTAACAATTTTAATTATACGAAATAGCGTTTAATATTTATTCAAGGTAAAAATATAATGATGTCCTGAAATATGCTCTTTTATAGCTATATGATTTTATATAAATAGGCGGTTTTCAGGAACTTTCTTTTATTTTGTGTAAATCACGCTACAATTGTACAAAATCGCTCCTCATTAATAGAAATACGTTTAGGAAAAAGAAATTAATAATTCTAATTGTAAACAGTAGCGTTTAATATTTATCAAAGGCAAAAATACAATGATGTCCTGAAATGTGCCATTTATTGTGTAAATTCGTGGTTTTCAGGACATAATAATATTTTTGACATTTATTGTTACAGTTGAAATATTTGTAACCTTTTTAATAATGATAATAGCTATTATTTAATTTCGAAAATTACATTGCAACAGATTCAGTTATTTCATATTAAATCTATTGGATAATAATATATAAAATATATAATATATAAAATAATATTGTTCCGGTAGCTGCCATTATATAGTATGTGGCAGTTTTGAGGATTTCAGAAAAATCATAGACAGTGAATATGTTTTGAAAACTAAGCATAATATGAAGACAATTAGTTAAATAAATAATGTCAAAATTAATGTTTGGTAACCTAAGAAATTTCTCTTCATGTATTTATTATATGTATCTGTAACGGCTAATTGTGATAATTGTGCCTAATTACCAGGGATTATGAATAATTATCAATTTTATATTTCATACCTATATATTTTTTTACATAAAATATTAAATATCTATCTCTATAGTAAATGTTTTTGAGTAATCTTTGCTTAGTATTTTTTCATACGCAGGATGAATGAAAAGAATCTTTTGAAGCGATATGGTATAAAAAATAATTTTTTAAATTATTAACTTTAAATATTAATTTAATTTTAATTTATAACTTGTTCATTATTTTATTAAATTATTCATTATTTTAGTGTTTTATTTTATTTAATTTTTAATTATATTTTCTATTATTCCTTTCTTTTTTTTCTCTCTCTCTCTCTCTCTCTCTGTCTTTCTCTGTTATACCCATTGCATGTAGCAAACAGTTGATCGCAGCGAGCGCTTCACGTAATCACCAGCATCAAACGGTGAGTTGCGCCGCCCCTGCCTCGCGTACGCGGCCCGTAATTTGTTAACTATTTTGGTTTATAATTTGAAAACTAAGCCTCGGAAAAAATTTTGGCAAAGGAAAAATCGTCTTAAAATTGAGTCAAGTATATGACATTGTAAGGACAGAAGGTTGTTTTGAATCACCCTGTAGATAAATATTTAATATTTTTTATTTTAAAAAATATATTGATATGAATTATGAAATATTTAAGAAAAATTAATTAAATCGAGTTATTAAATTAAATAGTTTAATAAAATATTTACTTTTCGATTATCTTATGCAAATATTTTTGCAGTATACTTAAATAAAAATAATATTATAATTTTATATAATATTATTTAATATTATAATTATTTAAAACTGTATTGCTTTAATATAACAATCCATTTTCTCTTACAACTTTGATATAAATATATAATATAAAAAGGCTGTAAAAAAACGTTTAAAGCTTTCACGCGTATCAAGCAGCGAGTATCGTTGCCCATCGTCTTTGTTGCCAGCTTGGCAGGAAAGGGATAGAAAACCATATATTTGTCTTTTTCTGCTATCCGAAACTAGCCAAAGCGCCGAGCTCATATGTACGCCGTTTTTCGATTGGTGCGTTAGGCCCGGTCTACATAGGACGCAACACGCCAGACGCAAGCAAAATCGACCAATCATAGTCGAATATTCTCGGAATAATCGACTGTGATTGGTCGATTTTGCTTGCGTCTGGCGTGTTGCGTCCTATGTAGACCGGGCTTTATCCCGTCTACCACAATTTGGCGCGTTGCGTTTCTCTGGCATCACTGCATGAGATGCTTTGTCTAAGAAGATTTCGGTTGATCTTTTAAAAGAATCATTTCGTTTTGTATGTACATAGCTGAACCACATTATGTGAAAAATGTCACAATATATACTATTTTTTTGTAATTATCATAAATATTATGTAACAAATATGAAATACGGAAGGATGAACGTTAAATGTACAGTTAATAGGAATCGTAAGAAAAGATGTATTTTGCGTACAATTGCACAGAATAGTAAGTATGATCATTTTATATTTATTTAAAATAATATAAAATATTTTAAGCGTAATAGAGTATTGTGCATATTGAGAATAACAGCATATAACCTGTCTAGGTTATGTGCTGTTATGCTCAATGATTATAGTCAGGATAATATCATTACAAACCGCAAAAACATATAGTTTTTGCACAACACTGCTTTTTTAACTTTCTTTTAGTTAAATTCTCGCATCAATGCCTTAACTTCTGGTTGATTGTATCCAAATAATTTAAATTACTCTATCTATTTTTACAGAAAGTAAAGACGATCTTTCTACAATTGCTAAAAATTTAAATACAAATAATCCACGCATTGTTTTGGAGAATATAAAATTAATTATCAATGATAACAACAGTAAGTATTACAATTTTAAATTCTGAAACTACATATAGTACATTACATTTCTATTTTTTACAGTAACTACTTTTCTGTTTCTTGCAGGAACTACAGAAATGTCACAAGATATTTGCACTACCAATATGAATTATATTAATAAACATATTAATACTAATAGTTTGAGTAATGCCATTAATTTTGAGAATAATACAGTATTTTCTCTTGATAATGGACATGGCCATAATACAGTAAGTGATGAAAATGACGTCAATCCTATGAAACATGTTGATTCTGATAATGCCATATTTTTCGATGACTGTGATAATAAGCATAATAAAGTAAAGGCTGTTAATGTAACAGTTTCCTATGATAACGACAATAGTCATAAAACAGTAGATATCAATACCAATAATTCTACGAATGATAATGATCCTGATAATAATTTAATATTTTCCTGTAGTAATGACAAAGATCATAACATAGTAGATAGTGCTATTAATGTCAATAATTCTACAAATGATACTGATTTTGATAATAACGCAATATTTTCTTATGGTAATGGCTGTAAAACGGTAGATGGTGATATCAATACCGATAATTCTACGAATGATAATAATCCTGATAATATTATATTATTTTCCTGTGGTAATGACAAAGATCATAGCATAGTAGATAGTGCTATTAATGCCAATAATTCTGCGAATGGTACTGATTTTGATAAGAACGTGATATATTCTTATGATAATGAACATGGTCATGATGCACTAACACTAAATGATGAAAATTGTATCAATAATTCTAAGAAACATGCTGATTGTGATAATGCAATGATATTTTCCAACAACTGTGATAATAAGCGTAGTAGAGTAAAAGCTATGAAACTTAACGTAACATTTTTCTGCGATAATGACAACAGTTACAAAACAGTAGATAGTGACATTAATACTAATAATTCCACGTGTGGGAATGATCCTGATAATAACATATCACTTTTATGCGATAATGACAGAGATCATAATATAGTAAATAGTACTATTAATGCCAACAATTCCACAAATGATTTTGATAATAATGTGATATTTTCTTATGATAATGGCAATGGTTGTAAAACGGTAGATGATGATATCAATACCGATAATTCTACGAATGATAATAATCCTGATAATAATATACTATTTTCTTGTGGTAATGACAAAGATCATAGCATAGTAGATAGTGCTATTAATGCCAATAATTCTGCGAATGGTACTGATTTTGATAAGAACGTGATATATTCTTATGATAATGAACATGGTCATGATGCACTAACATTAAATGATAAAAATTGTATCAATAATCCTAAGAAACATGCTGATTGTGATAATGCAGTGATATTTTCCAACGATTGTGATAATAAGCGTAGTAGAGCTATAAAACTTAACGTTACATTTTCCTGCGATAACGACAACAGTTACAAAACGGTAGATAGTGACATTAATACTAATAATTCCACGTGTGGGAATGATCCTGATAATAACATATCACTTTTCTGCGATAATGACAGAGATCATAATATAGTAAATAGTACTATTAATGCCAACAATTCTACAAATGATTTTGATAATAATGTGATATTTTCTTATGGTAATAGCAATGGTTGTAAAATGATAGATGGTGATATCAATATCAATAATTCTATGAATGATAATGATCCTAATAATAATATATCATTTTCCTGCAATAATGATAAAGGCCACAGCATAGTATTAGATAGTGCTATTAATGCCAACAATTGTAGGAATAATACTGGTTTTGATAATAACGTGACATTTTCTTGTGATAACGACAATAGCTGTGATACTGTAGATAATTATATTAATACCAATAATTCTATGAATAGTAATAATTCTTATAATAATACAATTTCCTGTCACAATAACAATGCCAATGTTTCTGCAACTGGTGTTGTTCTCAATAATGTCATGATATTTCCCTATGACGATGATAATAATTCTAGTATATTAAATCTCACTAATGCCAAAACTTCTATGAATGATAATAATAGTGATAATAATATAATATTTTCCTGTGATGATGAAAATATTATTAACAACGTTGCTTGTGCAAACATAACAAGTACTTCGGAATATTTACCTTCAGCATCGGAAATTACAATTGAAAAAGAAACTATAGAACAAGAAAGCATCCACAATAATATTTCTACAACTAATAATAAAAATTCTTCAGAGTCACTGATAGACATTTCTTCTGTAAACACATTTGGTTGTAGAGAAGATAATTTATATATTCAATTCTCTCAACCTAAAGGGCTTCAAAAAAAGAATTTTTGCTACTATTGCAAAAAGTTTCAAAGTAAAATTGCACGCCATTTAGAAAGCGTGCATAAATTGGAACCTGAAGTGAAAAAATTTTTATTATTACCAAAAGGTGATCATATTTTTTAATTCTGTAAAATTCTATAAAATGATATTATATATTTTTTATAAATATTAATAATCTTATTAATATATTATAATTTTTATTAATATGCATTATCTAATATTATTTTTATTGTAGGTAATTTAGAAAGAAAAAAAATTATAGAAACTATTCGAAGGAAAGGGAATTTCATACATAATACAGATCCTTCCATAAACACGGGAGAGTTAATTGTTTGTCGAAGGCCTGCCAAAAATAGTTGCAAAACACTACAAGATTTTACATGTTGTGCGAAGTGTAAAGGATGGTTTACTAAAAATAATATCAGGCATCATTTTAAGCAATGCGCAGGTGTAACCGAAGGCAGAAATGTACAAATTTTAGGACGTGCTGTGATGGGAAGAATCCATGAATGTGCAAGTGAGACAGTAAGAAAAGTTTTATTCCCAGTTTTGAGAGAAGATGATGTTACACGATGTATTAGATATGATAAATTATTGATAACATATGCAAACAAACTATGTATCAAATACAATCATCAGCATCAACAAGACATGATACGTGCTAGACTTCGATTATTAGGACGATTTCTTATCGCAGTAAAAGAGTATAATCCTAACGTAACAGAGTTTTCTGATATATATGATCCTTCTATATATGATAATTGTCTTAAAGCAGTAAATAAAATAGCTCATTTTGATGACATTAATAAAAAATATGGTGCACCATCAGTTGCGTCAAATATTGGGACAAATTTAAAACAAGTTGGTAATTTGTTAATAACAGAGTGCATAAAAACAAATGATATAAAAAAGCAAAATACCACAGAAAATTTTTTGAAATTAATACAAGAAGATTATGGGATATCTATAAACAAAACAGTAGAAGAAAATATGACACAATATAAAAGACAGAAAAAAGTTACGCTTCCATCTATGGAAGATATAAAAAAGCTACACTCATATTTAAAAAGCGAAAGAAAATTATTGTATGCAAAACTTCAGAACAAATTTATGTACAAAACATGGCTGGAACTTGCAAAAGTTACACTTACATCCACACAAGTTTTTAATAGAAGAAGAGCAGGAGAAATTGAACGTGTTACTATAGAAGATTTTCATACTCGCGAAGGTATAACAAAAGAAACCTATTTAGATTTATACAAATCATTAGGAACAAATTTACAACAGGTATAAATTATTTTATTATGTGTAAGTAAACTACGCCATTGGTATATAATGCAAAATAATAATTCAATAACTTTTGTATATAGATTGCTGATAAATACGTAAGATTCTTAATTCGTGGGAAATTAGGACGCACAGTGCCTGTGATTTTAGACATGGAATTAGTTCGATGTATTGAACTAATTTTGAAGCATCGAAAGGATGCAAATGTTCCTAAAAAAAATCCATATGTGTTCGGCATACCTAATAACACTAGCAATAAACGCTATTTCAAATATTTAAGAGCGTGTATTCTTATGCGAAATTTTTCTAAAAAATGTGGTGCACGAATACCACATTTATTAAGAGGTACTGAATTACGCAAACATATTGCTACAACGTGCATTACATTAAATTTATCTGAAAATGAAGTGGATGATCTGGCGAACTTTATGGGACATCACGAAAAAATTCATAAACGCCACTACCGTCAGTCAATACCAGCAATAGAGATCATCCGTATGACAAAGTTTCTTCAAGCAGCATTAGGTGAAAATGTGCAACAGCAATCCAATAATAGTGATTCAGGTATATACACTATTTGTTTTGTTATTCTACATGTATTTACATGAATTCTTTTTATAAAATACATTAATTATTATATTCTTTTTTCCGTTTTTCTGTATTTTTATTACATATATCTAATCAGAAGAAAAAATCAGGCAAGGGTATTTATAACCGGATTATAAACCGTTCACGAGATTAAGACTAATGTGTGCTACAATCGCAGATGTCGATGCATAAAGATCGAGCGAAGCAGCAATGAATGCAACAATTAAATGTTTCGGTCCCAATTTGGATCCTCTTAAGTCAACAAAGTATAAATAATATGTCAAGTATAAATATGATATATTCATACTTTGTTGACTGAAGTGAGTCTAAATTGAGACCGATACGATGATCATTTATGTTGCATTCATTCTGCTTTGTTCAATTTTTTACGCATCGACATCTGCCGTTGTGGCACATATTAGCCATGGTTTCATGAATCGAACAAATTTCATTATATATATTTCATTATATATAATATATATTTACATAACAATTATTATTAATAACAGAAGAAGAGATGCAAGATACAAGTAAAGATGTCTCGAGTGTAGAGTCGGAAAGCGATGCCGAAACATGTATGATAAGTTCACGTAAACCTCCTTCAGTACAATCTGGAAGCAATCTTCCTATAACTTGCATAACAGATAGGCAACAAAAATCTGTAAAAAGGAAAATTATGCGTCAAAATCATACAATGGCGAATAAGGATAATGATTGCGATGAAACTTATTCTCCAAAGATAAAGAAACGTCGCAGTAGTAAGTTTATTTTCACTTCTATTTTATACAGCTTTTACAAATTTATCAAATTAGAGTGTATTCTCTTAAATATTATTTAGTTTTGTGTTTTCATGTGGTTATGTTAAAGTATATATTGAGCTTTAATGTATAATGCATTTTGATACAACAATATTATGTACATAATATTATGTACATAATATTGTTGTATCAATGTACATAATAACAATATTTTATTGAAAAAATGATAATGAACAATGGTCCCACATTAGCTTAATTTAAATTTTTAATTATTTATATTATTTATATTTTTTATCCCTATATTATCCTATATTTTTTAAATTTTTACATTACATTGCCAAATTTTCAAATATATTTTTATAATTATGATTTTGACACTTTACTATTAATTTAAAAAATTTTTCAATATTCTGAAGAGGATTTTTAAGTAATCCGAAACGTTAGTATAAATAAATGGAAATTTAAATTAAGTTTGAATGGACCATTGCTTTTTAGAGTAGTATTGTTAATTCTGATATTTCATTTATTTCGTAGCATCCCCATTTGGTCCAATAAAAAGAAGACGTTGGACGGAAGAAGAACGTAATATAATAATTCAAGAATTTCAAAAGGAAATTACCACTTCACAGCTGCCATCGAATAAGAAAATTTCCCATATAAAAGAAAAAAATAAGTGCTTAGTCAATCGATCTGTTGCTCAAATTAAAACATGGATTCATAACTATATATCTGGCAAAATTAAACGTCACTAAATGCACAAATGTTTATTAAAAATATTTAAATACTTTATTCAAAAACAATACGTGGATTACTTGTATTTAAAGAATTGCAAAAATAAGTAAAATATTTAATTTTAGTTATTTTGACACAATGAACCAAAAATTAACGAGTTGTTGCGAGAAAGTTAGAGAAGCGGTACTGTGCAAAACCATTTATTTTTAGGGCATATATCGATATTAGGTGTTTATAATTACATGTGCAATATGCTATAAATGTGCTATTATATATGTGTTATTATATATGCTTATATATATTATACTATTGTACCGAAAACGTTTTAAGTTACCATACAAAAGGGAGAAAAGGCAATTAAAAGCCAGCGCGGTAATTTGAGCGTATATATTTAAGCGTATATATATTTGATCGTATATATTTAAGCGTATATATTTATTTATTAACTTACATTGACATTACCATGCTCTTTTTTAATTGCCTTTTCTCTCCTTTGTATGATATATTTAAGTGACTTTATTATTTCATTTTAATTTTAAATTATTTTAAATAAATATAAAATAATGATATTCTTTTGTACAATTACAAATAAAATATATGTTTTTACAATTCCTATTATCTGCATATTTAATGTTCATCCTTCTATATTTCTTACTTTTCACATGGCTTTTATTATGATTATATAAAAATAACACATATCGAAAAACTTTTTACGAACAATATGGCCCAATCGAAACGTATACATACGAGACAAAACAAAATGACTTTTCAACGACATTACATAAGTTTTCCTCAATAGATTTTTATAAATAAAACTTGATCGAAATCTTCTTTTGCAGATTTTGCATCAAGCATTTCATGTGAAACAAGGTAATCATTCATAGAGCCACCGACAAGATGCTATTAAAAACTCGTAATCTTGAGCAAATTTTTGTGACCACTAAAAGGACGCAGTAGGCCCGGAAATAATTGAAGAGTGCTGGTTATCGATTGCATCTGCTATTTCATATAAACATTTAGAAATTTAACCAATATTGCGGTATTAGTTTTACAATTTATAATTACTTCGATGTTCTCTAAATTATATACATACATTTATGATACAACATATACTGTACTCTTTCATATTTAAAATCTTACGTATGTCACGGCATTGTTTACGGACGATATACACACAAATATATATACAAAACCTATATATAAATAATAAAGATATTCTAACAGGGCGTTTTTCTACATTGCCTACTGCACACATGACAGATATCCTAACCTCGCATATGTCATGGTCTTAATATCTTTATTATCAGTTTTCAGTATCAAACATATTTGTAAGTTTAGACATTTTGCTCTTCGTACGAAATGACATTGGGTAAGTATTCTTTGCTAATTTGATAGAGCTTGGGTATTTTAGTAATGTGGGACAAGTTCTTAGATATAAGTAATAAAACATTATAATTAGAAACAAGTATTTTCTGTTATATCTTCATAGCTTATAATATAAGAGTACGTATATGCATCATAGGCCTACTAATTTTCAAGTCATTAATCATCTCTTTTATTTACAGTGGGATCTTTACGCTAGAAATAATGCAGTTTTGGGTCTACGCATGCTGGGATAACTATTGTGCAACTACAGTATGAGGTAATGTTTTTAAGTATTGTATTTACTGACTGTTCACTCAACCTAAAGGAAGACTGAATTGTGATGATGACAATTATGCTGGTAAGATTGCTTTACGAACGAGATCTTAATGTCACGCTACCTATTTATATTTATATCATGTTTATTTTCATTTTATGCAGGCGAAAGTAATAGATTGGCACTAATCTACAAACCAGGGATCCAGCTTGCATTGTATGTCTGGAGGGAATCCATTTACAAAGCACGAGAATCTTTTAAGCGAGAGTTCAATATTATATAGTCTCCGCTAATAGAATCTGTGATCTGTAATGGAATGATCAACGTTCATTCACTAACTTGCAGTGTCTGTTGAAGCAATAATGATTTTGTACTGTTGACGTGTTAGAAGATTGAGTATAAGAATTGAGTTTGAAGATTGAACATTTATATCGCTATTCAGTTAGTGAATATATCAACAAAGACAGTGCTTTGACATATTATATGCAAATGTGGCATATTGTAATATATATATTATTATATATGTATTATATATGTATATATTATATATGTATATTATCTGTATCACAAAAGAAAAATCTTATAACATTTTGTTTTAACCGATTTATCAATTTTACAATTACATTGCAGTATACATATGAATACATTATTTTTCAAAGAAATAATCTTGTATCAATATGATAATTATATTGTAATAATTATACTTGAAGATTTACATGTATGTACTGTCTCACATAATGCATATACATATGTTGAAATATGGAATTATTAGAAATATTAGAATAGATATATTTATATATTTGTGTATCGGTGTATTTCATATGGTGAACAACGAAAAATTTTACCGCATTCTTTCGCACTTGAAATCTTACGATGCCGTGACATACGTGAAATTTTAAGTGCGAAAGAATACGGTATAATTCTTCATTGGTCACCATACGAAATACACCGATATACAAATATATAAATATATCTATTCTAATATTTCTAATAATTCCATATTTCAACATATGTATATGCATTATGTGAGACAGTACATACATGTAAATCTTCAAGTATAATTATTACAATATAATTATCATATTGATACAAGATTATTTCTTTGAAAAATAATGTATTCATATGTATACTGCAATGTAATTGTAAAATTGATAAATCGGTTAAAACAAAATGTTATAAGATTTTTCTTTTGTGATACAGATAATATACATATATAATATATACATATATAATAATATATATATTACAATATGCCACATTTGCATATAATATGTCAAAGCACTGTCTTTGTTGATATATTCACTAACTGAATAGCGATATAAATGTTCAATCTTCAAACTCAATTTTTATACTCAATCTTCTAACACGTCAACAGTACAAAATCATTATTGCTTCAACAGACACTGCAAGTTAGTGAATGAGCGTTGATCATTCCATTACAGATCACAAGATTCTATTAGCGGAGACTATATAATATTGAACTCTCGCTTAAAAGATTCTCGTGCTTTGTAAATGGATTCCCTCCAGACATACAATGCAAGCTGGATCCCTGGTTTGTAGATTAGTGCCAATCTATTACTTTCGCCTGCATAAAATGAAAATAAACATGATATAAATATAATAGGTAGCGTGACATTAAGATCTCGTTCGTAAAGCAATCTTACCAGCATAATTGTCATCATCACAATTCAGTCTTTCTTTAGGTTGAACGAATAGTCAGAAAACAATACTTAAAAACATTACCTCATACTATACTTGTACAATGGTTATCCCAGCACGCGTAGACCCAAAAATGCATTATTTCTAGCATAAAAATCCCACTGCAAATAAAAGAGATTGATTAATAACTTGTAAATTATTAGGCTTATATTACATGTACATACTCTTGTATTATAAACTATAAAAATATAACAAAAATACTCACCTGTAATTATAATGTGTCTTATTACATACATTCGAGGACTTGTCCCTCATTGTTAAAGTACCTTAACTTTTCATGTAAGCAAAAAATGCTTATTCAATGTCAATACGCAGAGAAAGCAAAGTTTCGGTAGCTTACAAATATATGTTTGATACTACAAACACGATAATGAGATATTAAAGCAGTGAAATACGCGAAGTTAAGATATCTGTCATATGTGCAGTAGGCAATGTAGAAAAACGCTCTGTTAAAATATTTTTATTATTTAATATGAATTTATTTATTGTATAACTCTTGGTTATATATGTATGGTACGTTGCCCGTAAACAATTAATAATTGTATTGTACTTTTCTTAAATAAAATCTCACGATGCCATGATATACGTGAAATTTTAAGTACGGAAAAGTACAGTGCAATTATCAATAAAATTGTTTACCGACAGTATATCATACTTCTTCCTGTACGCGATTTGGCTCTGACATATACATATCATATGACCATCAAGTGGTAATTGAATTTTAAAACAGGTTGATTAAATAGGATTTAATCGGCATTAAAAAATAAGGTCCAAACGCGGGAGATCGCATCTGGACATGTCTGGACGCGTATGGACGCGTGTGGACACGTTTAGACACGACCGCTCTTGCTCACGCATGACAACGAACCAGTATATCATATATAAAAATGTACAAAATAACAGAGCGTTTTCTACATTGTCTACTGCACGCGTGATAGATATCTTTACTTTGCGTATGTCATTTTTGGCTGTAGTAAAATGACATATATTCGTGAGATACCAATGATAGATAAAGCATCGATATATAGACTTGGATTCTGCGTTATCCGTTGTTGCAAATGCGTATATCAAAAATAATGAGAGAGAAAGAGTGTGAGTACGGCCATTTCTGTCTCTTTCATTGATTGGTGTTGAATAGAAAGAGATAGATATTGGCCGCACAACGCTCTATCCTTTTCTAAAAAGCGGATTTTTATGTGTGATATGCGCAGGCTATATGTCGATGTTTTATCTATTATTGGTATCTTACAAATATATGTCATATCTTACCGCAACCAGTGACATACACGAAGTTAGGAGATCTGTCATGCGTGCAGTAGGCAATGTATAAAACGCTCTCTTAAAATATTTTTATTAATTACATACGGGTTTATTTTTTGTATATCTATATTTTTCCTGTTGTATGCTATCCGTAAACAATTAATAATTGTACTCTTTCGAAATTAAAATTCCACATATATCACGGCATCGTGAGATTTTACGAGCAAAAGAGTACCGTACAATTATTAATTGTTTACAGACAATATATCATACATAAAACACAGATATACAACAGAAAAACCATATATAAATAAAGATATTCTAACAGGGCGTTTTTCTACATTGCCTACTGCACACATGACAGATATCCTAACCTCGCGTATGTCATGGTCTTAATATCTTTATTATCAGTTTTCAGTATCAAACATATTTGTAAGTTTAGACATTTTGC
The DNA here is from genome assembly GCA_009859135.1 of Formica selysi. NCBI lineage: Eukaryota > Metazoa > Arthropoda > Insecta > Hymenoptera > Formicidae > Formica > Formica selysi. Next base: position 85,763 of record WHNR01000190.1, read on the forward strand.
TCTTCGTACGAAGTGACATTGAGTAAGTATTCTTTGCTAATTTGATAGAGCTTGGGTATTTAGTAATGTGGGACAAGTTCTTAGATATAAGTAATAAAACATTATAATTAGAAACAAGTATTTTCTGTTATATCTTCATAGCTTATAATATAAGAGTACGTATATGCATCATAGGCCTACTAATTTTCAAGTCATTAATCATCTCTTTTATTTACAGTGGGATCTTTACGCTAGAAATAATGCAGTTTGGGTCTACGCATCCTGGGATAACTATTGTGCAACTACAGTATGAGGTAATGTTTTTAAGTATTGTATTTACTGACTGTTCACTCAACCTAAAGGAAGACTGAATTGTGATGATGACAATTATGCTGGTAAGATTGCTTTACGAACGAGATCTTAATGTCACGCTACCTATTTATATTTATATCATGTTTATTTTCATTTTATGCAGGCGAAAGTAATAGATTGGCACAATCTACAAACCAGGGATCCAGCTTGCATTGTATGTCTGGAGGGAATCCATTTACAAAGCACGAGAATCTTTTAAGCGAGAGTTCAATATTATATAGTCTCCGCTAATAGAATCTTGTGATCTGTAATGGAGATGATCAACGCTCATTCACTAACTTGCAGTGTCTGTTGAAGCAATAATGATTTTGTACTGTTGACGTGTTAGAAGATTGAGTATAAAAATTGAGTTTGAAGATTGAACATTTATATTGCTATTCAGTTAGTGAATATATCAACAAAGACAGTGCTTTGACATATTATATGCAAATGTGGCATATTTAATATATATATATTATTATATATGTATTTATATATATTTATATATGTATATTATCTGTATCACAAAGAAAAATCTTATAACATTTTGTTTTAACCGATTTATCAATTTTACAATTACATTGCAGTATACATATGAATACATTATTTTTCAAAGAATAATCTTGTATCAATATGATAATTATATTGTAATAATTATACTTGAAGATTTACATGTATGTACTGTCTCACATAATGCATATACATATGTTGAAATATGGAATTATTAGAAAATATTAGAATAGAATATATTTATATATTTGTATATCGGTGTATTTCGTATGGTGACCAATGAAAGAATTATACCGTATTCTTTCGCACTTAAAATTTCACGTATGTCACGGCATCGTAAGATTTCAAGTGCGAAAGAATGCGGTAAAATTTTCGTTGTTCACCATATGAAATACACCGATACACAAATATATAATATATCTATTCTAATATTTCTAATAATTCCATATTTCAACATATGTATATGCATTATATGTGATAGTACATATATGTAAACCTTCAAGTATAATTATTATAAATAATTATCATATTGATACAAGATTATTTCTCTAAAAAATAATGTGTTCATATGTACACTGCAATGTAATTGTAATGCTGATAAATCGTTAAGAACAAAATGTTGTAAGATTTTTCTTTTGTGAGATATAATATGTATAATAATATAAATATTACAATATGCATATTAGGATATAATATGCCAAAAACACTGTCTTCGCTGATGTATTCACTAACTGAATAACGATACAAATGTTCAATCTTCAAAACACTCAGTCTTCATACTTAGTCTTCTAACCACGTCAACAGTATAAAAATCGTTATTTCTTCAACAGACACTGCAAGTTGGTGAATGAGCGTTGATCATTCCATTACAGATCACAAGATTCTATTAGCGGAGACTATAATATTGAACTCTCGCTTAAAAGATTCTCGTGCTTTGTAAATGGATTCCCTCCAGACATTCGATGCAAGCTGGATTCCTGGTTTGCAAATTAGTGCCGATCTATTACTTTCGCCTGCTTAATATGAAAATAAACATGATATAATATAAATAGTAGGTAGCGTGACATTAAGATCTTGTAAAGCAATCTTACCAGCATAATTGTCATCATCACAATTCAGTCTTTCTTTAGGTTGAACGAATAGCCAGAAAACAATACTTAAAAACATTACCTCATACTATACTTGTACAATGGTTATCCCAGCACGCGTAGACCCAAAAATGCATTATTTCTAGCATAAAAATCCCACTGCAAATAAAAGAGATTGATTAATAACTTGTAAATTATTAGGCTTATATTACATGTACATACTCTTGTATTATAAACTATAAAAATATAACAAAAATACTCACCTGTAATTATAATGTGTCTTATTACATACATTCGAGGACTTGTCCCTCATTGTTAAAGTACCCTAACTTTTCATGTAAGCAAAAAATGCTTATTCAATGTCAATACGCAGAGAAAGCAAAGTTTCGGTAGCTTACAAATATATGTTTGATACTACAAACACGATAATGAGATATTAAAAGCAGTGAAATACGCGAAGTTAAGATATCTGTCATATGTGCAGTAGGCAATGTAGAAAAACGCTCTGTTAAAATATTTTTATTATTTAATATGAATTTATTTATTGTATAACTCTTGGTTATATATGTATGGTACGTTGCCCGTAAACAATTAATAATTGTATTGTACTTTTCTTAAATAAAATCTCACGATGCCATGATATACGTGAAATTTTAAGTACGGAAAAGTACAGTGCAATTATCAATAAAATTGTTTACCGACAGTATATCATACTTCTTCCTGTACGCGATTTGGCTCTGACATATACATATCATATGACCATCAAGTGGTAATTGAATTTTAAAACAGGTTGATTAAATAGGATTTAATCGGCATTAAAAAATAAGGTCCAAACGCGGGAGATCGCATCTGGACATGTCTGGACGCGTATGGACGCGTGTGGACACGTTTAGACACGACCGCTCTTGCTCACGCATGACAACGGACCAGTATATCATATATAAAAATGTACAAAATAACAGAGCGTTTTCTACATTGTCTACTGCACGCGTGATAGATATCTTTACTTTGCGTATGTCATTTTTGGCTGTAGTAAAATGACATATATTCGTGAGATACCAATGATAGATAAAGCATCGATATATAGACTTGGATTCTGCGTTATCCGTTGTTGCAAATGCGTATATCAAAAATAATGAGAGAGAAAGAGTGTGAGTACGGCCATTTCTGTCTCTTTCATTGATTGGTGTTTGAATAGAAAGAGATAGATATTGGCCGCACAACGCTCTATCCTTTTCTAAAAAGCGGATTTTTATGTGTGATATGCGCAGGCTATATGTCGATGTTTTATCTATTATTGGTATCTTACAAATATATGTCATATCTTACCGCAACCAGTGACATACACGAAGTTAGGAGATCTGTCATGCGTGCAGTAGGCAATGTATATAAAACGCTCTCTTAAAATATTTTTATTAATTACATACGGGTTTATTTTTTGTATATCTATATTTTTCCTGTTGTATGCTATCCGTAAAAATTAATAATTGTACTCTTTCGAAATTAAAATTCCACATATATCACGGCATCGTGAGATTTTACGAGCAAAAGAGTACCGTACAATTATTAATTGTTTACAGACAATATATCATACATAAAACACAGATATACAACAGAAAAACCATATATAAATAAAGATATTCTAACAGGGCGTTTTTCTACATTGCCTACTGCACACATGACAGATATCCTAACCTCGCGTATGTCATGGTCTTAATATCTTTATTATCAGTTTTCAGTATCAAACATATTTGTAAGTTTAGACATTTTGCTCTTCGTACGAAATGACATTGGGTAAGTATTCTTTGCTAATTTGATAGAGCTTGGGTATTTTAGTAATGTGGGACAAGTTCTTAGATATAAGTAATAAAACATTATAATTAGAAACAAGTATTTTCTGTTATATCTTCATAGCTTATAATATAAGAGTACGTATATGCATCATAGGCCTACTAATTTTCAAGTCATTAATCATCTCTTTTATTTACAGTGGGATCTTTACGCTAGAAATAATGCAGTTTTGGGTCTACGCATGCTGGGATAACTATTGTGCAACTACAGTATGAGGTAATGTTTTTAAGTATTGTATTTACTGACTGTTCACTCAACCTAAAGGAAGACTGAATTGTGATGATGACAATTATGCTGGTAAGATTGCTTTACGAACGAGATCTTAATGTCACGCTACCTATTTATATTTAATCATGTTTATTTTCATTTTATGCAGGCGAAAGTAATAGATTGGCACTAATCTACAAACCAGGGATCCAGCTTGCATTGTATGTCTGGAGGGAATCCATTTACAAAGCACGAGAATCTTTTAAGCGAGAGTTCAATATTATATAGTCTCCGCTAATAGAATCTTGTGATCTGTAATGGAATGATCAATGCTCATTCACTAACTTGCAGTGTTTGTTGAAGCAATAATGGTTTCGTATTAGTTGTTGACGTATTAGAAGATTGAGTAAACATTTGTATTGCTATTCAGTTAATGGATACATTAGTGAAGACAGTGCTTTAGCATGTCATATCCCAAATGCAGCATATTGTATATTATCTGTATTACAATAAAAAATCTAATAATTTTCATGTTCTTAACAGATTTATCAACTTTACAGTTATGTTGAAGTATACAAGAATACACGATTTTTCAGAGAAATAATCCTGCATTAATATAATAATTATATTTGTAATAATTATACTTGAAAGTTTACATTTATGTATCGTCTCACATATACATATATTGGAACATAGTATTAGAATAGATATATTTGAAGATGCTAGAAACACTCATCCACCACCCGTATCAATCAAAAATAAAAATTGGAGAGTTTGCTCTAATGAGAAATGTGCATCTTCTATATATAGTTTAAAGGATAGTGTAAAAGATTTAGTTTCATGTTTTTTACCTTACATAAAGATAAATATTATTACTGTTTACATGTATTATCACATTTATTATATTATATAATATATATGTATCGTTTGATGTATATACTTGTTCATTTAAAAAGAAATAATGGTTTTCAATATTACAATTGATATATAAATTTTTAGGACTTAAGTATATATATTTTACCTGAGAACATTAAATAAGAAATATATTTATATATATAAAGCTTATATATTTACCAGAATTGTTACTATAGTGATTCTTCGAAAATATATATTGTGATTTACGAGATATATACATCGGTACATATTAATTTTTTAATTTTGTTTTAACATGTCCTGAAAAGCAACATTATACAAATGAATTTATATATAGATTTAGAGTATATCAAATAAATAAATATATATAAAGTTTATATTTACCAGAATCGTTACTAAAGATCCTTCTTTGAAATAT
>WHNR01000191.1:0-90097 GCA_009859135.1 Formica selysi
AATTTTTTCGTATTTTCAAACTTTTGGTTAGAGTTTAAAATACGTAGCAATCTACACGAAATATAAGAAAAGATTTTAATAAAGATAAGATTTACTATTTAATAAAATTAAGTTTAACTTAAGTTTTAAATGTTAAAAACCAATATTGCATAATATATTTGCGATTTTTTGTATGAACGTTTCAAAAAATCTCATTAATCATCATATAAACGTGAAAGAATCAATTAATGCTAGTTCATGATTAGAATTCCTTAAAAAATCGAAAGAACACGGTTAGAACTATTAGAAATTATTATACTATAATATATAGAAATAGTACTCCATTCCGAAAATCAAAGCAACATTTAGAAGAGATACGTTAAACAGCGATCTTCAATCAAGCGACTATATACAATCATGAGTAAATGATTAACGTTGATAATGATTAGACCTTTTTAAAAATTAAAAGAACACAATTAAAACTATAGGAGAATTTATTATATTATAATAGATTAGAATTCCGTTCCGATAATCGAGCAACTTGTAAAAGAAATATGTTAAACAGGCGACCTTCAATTATATACAATCAGAAGTAAATTAATTAATGTTGCTAACATTTAGAAAAATTCTTGAAAATGAAAGAACACGATTAAAATTATAGGAAAATTAGAATAGACTGCCATTCCAAAAATTTATTTTTCGTATGTCATATAAAGATATATCTCAAAATCTCGAGACGAATACTCTTTTCCGTATGTCCGGTGTTTTAATTAGAGATCTAGGTAAATACCGCACAATACAAAAAGTACTCTTTTACACTCTAAAAAACCAATATTGCAAGAAATATCGCGATTTTTCGTATGACGTTTTCGAAAACCTGACAGAGAGAGAGAGAGGAGAGAGAGAGAAGAGAGAGAGAGAGAGAGAGAGAGGAGAGAGAGCATATCTTCAACTGAGCGATCATATGATTATGGAAAGATTAATTAACGCTGCTATTAATTAAAACTTTTAGAAATCGAATAAATACGATTAAAATTGTAGAGAAATTACAATATAGAATAGATCTCCTTTGTTTCACAAATCAATTTCTTGTACACCGTTTCCAAAACATTCTTATATAAAAATTATTACTAAATAATAATATTAATTACTAAATATATAAATAAATAAATAAAAATTAATAAATTTGTACTAATATAATAATATAATACTAATCTAAAAAAAATACTTTTTTTTATATTTAGCTAAAATTAATGTAAATTCACTGCTAAAATACTCAATATTAACCCAAAAACTAACTCTGATTCTCCTTAAATAAAATCTATAGGATTACAATTTAATTCAATCAAAATCCTATATCCGTCGCATAGCACACGCTTGTAGTGCCTAGTAAATAATATATAATACACAAATTGTTTTTATAAATTTCTAGATATATATAGCATTTAAATCTTGAGAAATATTTTTCATAATTCGAACATAAAAATGGCAAGTAAGAGTCAGCGCTGGAGTCGGTGCGCATACTATATTTAAAATATAGTATGCGCACCGACTCCAGCGCTGGCTCTTACTTGCCATTTTTATGTTCGAATTTGTATTTACCAGAGCCTGTACTTTTGAGTTTATTGTATTTTTCATAATGTATTATATATTTATGCGAGAAGATCAATCAATATAAAACGCATCAAATATAAAAGGTGCATGTATGCTATCTGTCTCTTTTACATTATATAATTATAGATACATAATTGCTCGATTGTATACGTGCATATGAAGTTATTTTGTTGCATCTAACGCACATAAGTGCAAATTTATTTGGCTACTTTTAAGCAATAAGAAAATTGACCAAAAAATGACTAAAGCACATTTTCAAAATCCAAATTATTTATTTATTAATGCTTGCATTTTATATACGTTAATATGATAAAATTTAAAAAAATTTAAGCTCTATATACATTGTGTGATATAAACTTTCAATAAATACAAGAATGTAATATAATTTATAATTCATCTCTCAGAAATATAAATTCTGGTGCTCGCACGGTTCCAGCAAACATTATCTCTCCGTACACTTCGATTAAGTAATGAAACGGACGATCTACTACCAACTCTTGCCGCGGACCTACCGGTTCTCTTACTTCGCTTCTGTCAACTGTAATTAAAAATTTTTTATTGCAATGCTTATTCACACAGTATTCGCCTAAAGTTTTCTATAACTCACAGATGTATCCATCTGGATCTTCCGAACTTCCTTCGTTAATCTTCACGGAAACTGTTTGAACAATATTGTTCACTTTTAAAGGAATTTCTGAGAGACGTGTAAAATCCGCATTATCCCCGAACATCGTAGTAACGCCTACCTACAAGCAATTATTAGTTTTAATTTCTAGAATTTATCCAAAATCTCTTACATATCAGTTGTAAATAGATTTCGTTAATTACACAATACTTACCTCACGGAAAAAGTCTGTCATATTTTCATGATATGCAGTCATAAACTTAGGTAAATATAATTCCATATCTTGCTCAAATTTGTTTGTGTATGCAGTTCTAACTGATTGAAATTCTGAAAAGTTAAGCTTCTTTCTCAGGTACTCCAGATTCCCAGGTTCCATATTTTCATTTGGCAAAAATATAATCATTGTAACGTTGTCATCCTGTAAAATTATATTTTGATTCAATATTTAATTCTTGATATTCTATAAAATTATTTTTTGATTCAGAATTTTATTTTCGAAAGTTGTCTTATAAATAATAATTATTTACCAAAAATGGAATTTCAATAAACTTGGCATTCCAATGTGGTATTTCACCATGAATAAATGTCGATTTCTCAAATTTCATTGTTGGAACAAAATACATTTTCGATAAAGAAATATAAAATTTGCGTCTCTCTAATTTTCTTTTATAAGTTGAGTTCAGCCATCTACTATTTAGGTAAACAACATTTACCAACATAATTTTTGTATCTCTGTCCACATTAACTATTCATATAAAGTATATTGTTGTTAACAATGTGTTTTGCATAAACTATAATTTATTTATATTTAATTGTTAGTCAAACATTTATACAATATACCTGAAGAAATTACGTGATCTAACATATTATAATTCGTTGCTTTTTGGGCCCATAAATTTATAGTTTCTGTAACATGTTCGTCATTTCTGAAATCTACTTTTGAAATCGAACAATTAAAGTTATTTATGCATATTGATGAGAAGTCGGCCGTTAACTCAACTGAATTTTGAACATATACTGCAGTTTCTTGATGCAATTCAATGTTTCCGATACCCTAAAAACATATATAAATATATCATTATTCAGAAAAATTTTGTGCTATAGTATATTTTTTCATTTTTTATCTTACATTTAAATAAGTAAGATTAGCTAAGTCTTCGTTTAAAGATATTTTATCAGTAATATCCAAATAAGACTTCAATTCATTTTCTGTCGCTCCTTCTTTAGCACCGTTTAAAAGTAAGGAAGTTATCATACATATATTTATAGGACTGTATACTATGTTTTCTATATTCATCAATCGATTCTGTGGCAAAACAAAAATTAAAAATTAGGCAACTCAAAACTTATATAAGATATCAATACATTGATTACATACTATATACGATGGTTCTTTTAGACTAGATACATCCTTTAATTCTACATATGTTACAATCGCTGAAGATAGATTTTTATAAGTGTTGCTGCTAGATGACATTGATGCATCGAAGGCACACACAATATTAGCGATAATGATCGCAAGTAACGCTGTAAGAAGAATAGGTTCGTTATAAAATTAGGAAGAGACGGTTATTTCAGAGTATATTAATAGTTTATGGCTCAGCTACTGAAATTTATATATTATTATGTATAGAACTATATGTATATTATTATTATTGTAAGACACATTTTTTAATAATGATGTATTATTACCTGTACGCATTGTAACACAAGATTCCAATTCTATGATATATGTATATATGTATAAAAAATATATACATATATTGAGTAAATTGAAGGATAAATTATTAAATTTAATATACGTGTTACATATATGTATATAGCTTTTTCTGTTTGTTTCTTTTTTATGTGCCAAAAATCAACCGTTATTTTAAATAGGTAGCTAAGATTCTTTGATAAAGCTTCAAAATTCAGACATTTAGAACGGCAAATTACTTGGTTCAATTTTAATCGAAAATTCTTTTGACATCGATTAAATATTAGCTGCGTTGTATCTGCGCAACTGTTAAAAAAACTATTAAAAATAAGTGTAGAGAAAGAACACATTATTTTGGAATAAAATTCAAGTTTGTCTCACGTGATTTTATAGACGGTCTCAATTTACTTCAACAACGTCGATTTCCAACTTTAAAAAAAATTTTGTATGAAATCTTCAATGGCACTTCTGTTGCAATGATTAGGAATAATTAATACTACCGATGACGGCACATGACTGTTTAATACATATCTACCTGTGTCTCTGTAACGGTTGTTATAGTAGTATTATCATTTGCGGTGTCGAGTAGAGGTGACTGAAATTGAAAAGGGAGAAAGAGAGAAAGAGTTGACAAACTTTTATTTTTGTTATTTTTTTCGTAACTCACGCTTTACTACATGTATATATCTAATAATAACCTTCGCAATTTAAATTTTTTTTAACGAAGAGCCTTATCAGTTCTTTACTTGAATGATAAAAATTTCTAAAATTTTTTTAAATCTACAAATTACACATATAAATGCTGTAAAATATTTTTTCGATTGCTGCAAGTTTATATTTTTTTAAGATAAGAAAACTTTTTTTTATATAAAATTATAAATTATTATCTTTTAAGAATGTCTGAGAACAAATGGCCACAGAAAATATTCCGATGGACATTACAAAAAGGAAGAAGTATGATAAATCCCTGCGATTAGGACGATGAAAGACGACATAACATAACAATCCGAGAGCTCGAAAAAGAACATGCATTAGACGGAAACGCATAGTTAGGAACGAGAAGACAGCTTGCAGTTGTATAAAATCCGCTAATAATAATAATATTTTATAATTATGTTATACTTATTATTATTATATATAATTTTTTAATAATTCTATTGCCCCTACACACTGCGCTGGTCCTAATTGCTATTATAATTACGTTTCTTTTTGTTATGTTATACTTTATAATTCAATATATTGTATTAAATAATCTCTCTCATTATATTAAATCTCTCATATGTTGATCGTAAAAACAGCTTAATAATCTCAATATACATGATACTCATATATAGACTCATTCAATTATTAAAATGAAATAAAAAGCTACACTTTTCGCGTTTTTACTCATATAATTAATAACAGAATTGAAATCAAATAAAATTATTGGAATACGTGTACACACATTAAAAGAAAAATCAAGAGAAGTTTGTCTGCAAAATTTCAAGCCATTGTTTAACAGCTTTCTAACTTTTACTTTCGGATACTTTCGTATTATTAGAAAAAGAGGAAAAGTATTTTTACATCTCTCTTTTATTTTTAAATTTGTCAACAAAAGAAAATAAATTTTTTATTATCTCCCTGAGTATGCATTATATGAATATTAAAATTGTCACAAAAATTGAAATAAAAATGACGCGCAAAGTTACAATTATTTGTCAAAATGATTTTAATTATCTAATTGAAATAAAAGTGACGCGATAATTAAATAAAATTTACAACTCATATTTTACGCATTCGTAGTGCAATATTCGTTTTTAACATTGCATCTAACATCAGCTTTTTGATTATTGTTCTGCGTAATATTACACGAATTATAAAAAAGAAATTTTAACATTCAAAGCGTTGAAACTCCAATATTTAAACAATATCGCGATTTTTTGTATGACATTTTCGAAACCTGACAGAGAGGGAGTATACCTTCAACCGAGCGATCATATGATTGTGGAAGAATTAATCAACGCTGCTATTGATTGAAACTCTTTAGAAATCAAAAGAATACGATTAAAATTGTAGAAAAATTACAATATAGAAAAGATCTCCTTTGTTTCACAAATCAATTTCTTGTTTCACAAATCAATTTCATCGTTTCCAAAACATTTCTTGTATAAAAATTATTACTAAACTAATAATATTAATTAATAAAAAAAAAATAAATAAAATTAATAAACTTGTATATAATAATATAACACTAATCTAAAAAAATAATTGTTTTGTATTCAAATTATATTTTATATTAAAATTAATGTAAATTCACTGCTAAAATACTCAATATTAAACACAGAAACTAACTCTGATCCTTCTTCAATAAAATCTATAGGACTATAATTTAATTCATCTATAATTCTAAATCAATTACATAGCGCACACTTGTAGTGTTCTAATAAATAACATATAATACACAAATTGTTTTTATAAATTTCTAGATATATATAGCATTTAAATCTTGAGAAATATTTTTCATAATGTATTTATGCGAGAATATCAATTTATACATAACGCATCAAATTTAAAAAGCGCGTATATATCGTCTCTCTCTTTTACATTATGCATATGAAGTTATTTTGTTGCATCTAACGCACATAAGTGCAAATTTATTCGGCTACTTGTAAGTAATAAGAAAATTGATGAAAAAATGACTAAAGCACATTTCCAAAATATATTATTTATATGTTAATGCTTGAATTTTATATACATTATATGATAAAATTAAAAAAAATTTAAGTTGTACATACATTGTGTGATATAAACTGTCAATAAATATAAGAACATAACAGAATTTATAATTCATCTCTCATAAATGTTCTAAAGTCTGGTACTCGCACGGTTCCAACAAATATTATCTCTCCATGTATTTCGATTATATAATGAAACGGACGATCTACGACCAACTCTTGCAGTGGACTTGCCAGTTTTCTTACTTCGCTTTTGTCAACTGCAATTAAAAATTTTTTATTGTAATGCTTACACACATAGTATTCGCCTAAAGTTTTTTATTATTCAAATGATACATATAGATTACCATTCGGAACTTCCAAACTTTCTTCGTTAATCGTTACGGAAATTGTTTGAACGATATTGTTCACTTTTAGAGGAATTTTTGAGAGACGTGTAAAATCCGCATTATCTTCGAACATCGTAGTTATGCCCATCTACAAGCAATTATCAGTTTTAATTTCTAGAATTTATCCAAAATCTCTCTTGCATATCAGTTATAAATAAATTTTGCTGATTACACAATACTTACCAGATGAAAATATTCTGTCAATATTTTGACGACATTGACTCGTAAACTTAGGTAAATATAATTGCATATCTTGCTCAAATTTGTTTGTGTATGCATTTCTAATTGACTTAAATTCTGCAAAGTTATGCTTTTTATCCAAGTACTCCAGATTCCCAGGTTCCATATTTTTATTTGGCAAAAATATAATCATTGTAATGTTGTTATTCTGTAAAATTATATTTTGATTCAATATTTAATTGATCTTGATATTCTGTATAATTATTTTATGATTCATTATCTTATTTTCGAAAGTTGTCTTATAAATAATAATTATTTATCAAAAATGGAATTTCTATGAACTTGGCATTCCAATGTGGTATTTCACCATGAATAAATGTCGATTTTCCAAATTTCATTGTTGGAACAAAATACATTTTTGATGGAGAAACATGAAATATGCGTTCCTCTGTTTCTTTTTTATAAGTTAAATCTAGCCATCTACTATTTAGGTAAACAATATTTACCAACATAATTTTTGTACTTTCGTTGATATTAGCTATTCATATAAAGTATTCAATTGTTAAAAATGTGCTTTGTAAAAACTATAATTTATTTATATTTAATTATTAGTCAAACATTTATTTAATATATCTGAAGAAATTACGTCATATAATATCTTGTAATTTGTTGTTTTTCGCATCCATGAATTTATAGTTTCTGCAACATTTATATTATTTCTGAAATCTACTTTTGAAATCGAACAATTAAATTTATTTACGCATATTGATGAAAAATCCGCCGTTAGCTCAATTGAATTTTGAACATATACTGCGGTTTTTAGATGCAATTCGATGTTTTCGATATCCTAAAAATACATATAAACATATCATTATACAGAAAAAATTTTTATTATAGTATATTTTTTCATTCTTTATCTTACATTTAAATTAGTAAGCATAGCTAGGAATCCGTCTAAATGTGTATTATCAGTAATTTTCAAAAGAGACATCAATTCATTCTTTGTCGCTCCTTCTTTAGCGCCGTTTAAAAGTAAGGACGTTATCATCATTATATTGATAGGACTAAATACTGTGTTTTCTCTGTGTAACAATTGTTTCTGTGGCAAAACATAAATTAAAAATTGAGCAACTCAGAACTTATATAAGATACAAATACATCAATTACATACTATATACGATGGATCTTTTAGACTAGATATATCTTTTAATTCTACATATGTTATAATTGCTGTAGATAGATTAGCAATATAGTTTTAATCTTGCCGCTAAATAACACTGATGCATCGAAGGCACACACAATGTTAGCGATGATGATCGCAAATAACGCTGTAAGGGAAAATAGTTCGTTATAAAATCAGGAAGAAGCGGTTATTTCTGAGTATATTAATAATTTATGGCTGAAATTTATATATTATTATATATATAGAATTATATGTATATTATTATTATTATAAGAAACATTTTTTAATAGTGATGTATTATTACCTGTACGCATTGTAACAAAATTCAAATTCTATGATATATGTATAAAAAATATATACCTATATCAAGTAAATTGAAGGATAAATTATTATATTTAATATATATTTAATATGTTTCATGTATGTATATAACTTTTTCTGTTCTTTTCTTAATTTTTTTTATGTGCCAAGACTCAACCGTTATTTTAAATGACTAACTAAGATTCTTCAACAAAGCTTCCAAATTCAGAAATTTAGAACAGACAAATTATTCGGTTCAATTTTAATCGAAAATTCTCTTCTTTTAACATCGGTTAGATACTAGCTGCGTTGTATTTGCGCCAACTGTTAAAAAAACTATAAAAAATAACTGCAGAGGAAGAACACATTATTTTGGAATAAAATTTAAGTTAGTCTCACGTGCTTTTATAGACGGTTTCAATTTACTTCAACAATCGATTACCAACTTTAGGAAAACATTTCGTATGAGATCTTCAATGGCACTTCTGTTGCAATGATTAGGAATAATTGATACCACCGATGACGGTTCACGACTGTTTAATACGGGTCTACCTAAGTCTCTGGAACGGTCGTTACAGCAGTATTATCGTTTGCGGTGTCATATAGAGGTGACTGAAATTGAAAAGGGAGAAAGAGAGAAATAGAGTTGATAAACTTTCTTTTTGTTATTCTTTTCGAAACTTACGCTTTACCATATGCATATGTCTTATAATAATAGCCTTCTCAATTTAAATTTTATTTTTAACAGAAGAGCCTTATCAGTTCTTTACTTGAATGATAAATGTTTATAAAAGTTTTTGTAATCTACAAATTACACATATAAATGCTGTAAAATATTTTTTTGGTTGCTGCATGTTTATATTTTTTTAAGATAAGAAAACTTTTTTTTCGTATAAAATTATAAATATTTAATCAATCGACTTGTTCCTGTGCAAGCATGTAGATAAATATATTCCTCTGAGAATGAACCAGTACTTTTAGTGATATTATTAAATTTAATTACTTTTTTTACATAATTAAAATGAAAATTTTTCGTCAAAATTGCAACTTTTTTTTCAAAGTCCTGCCATTTCTTCAACTTTGCATTTTTTTTGTATGATGTGGTTCATCCACAGCGTAATCTTATTAAAAAAAAAACAAAATTTTTTCAAATTTTTTTTCAAGCGAATACAACAGGCGCTATACACGCGCTATGCACGCCGACAAACGACTCTCTGACGCCGAGACCGCAACGAAATACTTTTATAGTTTCTAACACGACTATTTTTTAACAAATAAAAAAAATTGTTATTCTTTTCTAAATGTTGATTAAAATACTCTGAAAGTTTCAACAAAATCCATTGAATTGTTTTCTCAAAAAAAAATTCTCAAAAATCACTTTATTTTTAGCAAGCTGCACGAGACTCCGATACTTAAAACCCTACAACTTTTATTTGAAACATTTTTCTCAAATCTTGAAAATAAAATATTTTGTTTTGTCAGAATGATTTTAATCGTCTGATTGAAATAAAAGTAACGCGATAATTACGTGAAATTTACAACGCATATTCTACGAATTTGTAATGCAATATTTGTTTTTAACATCGCATCTAATCAGCTTTTTAATTATAGTTTTGGATAACATCACAGGAGTTATAAAAAAAATTTTTAACGCTCGAAAAGTTAAAACCCAAATATTTTAGAAAATATCGCGATTTTTCATATGACGTTTTCGAAAACCTGACAGAGAGAAAGAGAGAGAGAGAGAGGGAGAGGGAGAGGGAGAGGGAGAGGGAGAGAGAGAGAGAGAGAGAGAGAGAGAGAGAGAGAGAGAGAGAGAGAGAGAGAAAGAGAAAGAGAGAGTATATCTTTAACTGAACTATCATATGATTATGGAAAGATTAATTAACGTTGCTATTGATTAAAACTTTTTAGGAATCGAAAAAATGCAATTAAAATTATAGAGAAATTACAATATAAAATAGATCTCCTTTTGTTTCACAAATCAATTTCTTGTTTCCAAAACATTTCTTATATAAAAATTATTACTAAATTAATAATATTAATTAATAAAAATATAAATAAATAAATAAAAATTAATAATATACTTGTACTAATATAATAATATAATACTAATCTAAAAAAATAATATTTTTATATTCAGCTAAAATTAATGTAAACTCACTGCTAAAATATTCAATAACCCAGAAACTAACTCTGATTCTCTTTCAATAAAATCTATAGAGGATTATAATTTAATTCAATCAAAATCTTATATCCTATATTCTATATCGCATAGCGCACGCTTGTAGTGTCCTAGTAAATAATATTTAATACACAAATTGTTTTTACAAATTTCTAGATATATACAGCATTTAAATCTTGAGAAAGATTTTTCATAATGTATTTATGCGAAAATATCAATTAATACATAACGCATCAAATTTAAAAAGCGCGTATATATCGTCTCTCTCTTTTACATTATATAATTATAGGTACATAGTTGCTCGATTGTATAAGCATATACAGTTATTTTGTTGTATTTAATGCACATAAGTGCAAATTTATTTGCCTGCTTTTAAGCAATAAGAAAATTGATCAAAAAATGACTAAATCACATTTTCAAAATACAAATTATTTATTTATTAATGCTTGAATTTTATATACGTTAATATGATAAAATTAAAAAGAATTTAAGATATACATACATTGTGTGATATAAACTTTCAATAAATACAAGAATATAATAGAATTTATAATTCATCTTTCAGAAATATAAATTCTGGTGCTCGCACGGTTCCAGCAAACATTATCTCTCCGTATACTTCGATATAGTAATGAAACGGACGATCTACGACCAACTCTTGCAGTGGATCTACCGGTTCTCTTATCTCGCTTTCGTCAACTGTAATCAAAAATTTTTTTATTGCAATGCTTATACACACAGTATTCGCCTAAAGTTTTCTATTACTCACAGATGTTATCATTTGGAGCTTCCGGACTTTCTCCGTTAATTTTCACGGAAACCGTTTGAACGATATTGTTCACTTTTAGAGGAATTTCTGAGAGACGTGTAAAATCCGCATTATTCTCGAACATCGTAGTAACGCCCATCTACAAGCAATTATCAGTTTTAATTTCTAGATTTTATCCAAAATCTCTTATATATCAGTTGTAAACAGATTTTGTTAATTACACAATACTTACCATACGAAAAAAATCTGTCATATTTTCATGATATGCAGTCATAAACTTAGGTAAATATAGATCCATATCTTGCTCAAATCTGTTTGTGTATGCAGTTCTAATTGATTCAAATTCGAAAAAGTTAAGCTTTTTTTCCAAGTACTCCAGATTCCCAGGTTCCATATTTTCATTTGGCAAAAATATAATCATTGTAACGTTGTTATCCTGTAAAATTATATTTTGATTCAATATTTAATTCTTGATGTTCTATAAAATTATTTTTTGATTCATTATCTTATTTTCGAAAGTTATCACAAATAATAATTATTTACCAAAAATGGAATTTCTATGAACTTGGCATTCCAAGGTGGTATTTCACCATAAATAAATGTCGATTTTTCAAATTTAATTGTTGGAACAAAATACATTTTTGATGGAGAAATATAAAATTTGCGTCTTTCTGTTTTTTTTTTATAAGTTGAGTTTAGCCATCTACTATTTAGGTAAACAATATTTACCAACATAATTTTTGTATCTTTGTCCACATTAACTATTCATATAAAGCATATTGTTGTTAACAATGTGTTTTGCATAAACTATAATTTATTTATATTTAATTGTGTCAAACATTTATACAATATACCTGGAGAAATTACGCGATTTAACATATTATAATTTGTTGCTTTTTGGGCCCATAAATTTATAGTTTCTGCAACATGTGTGTTATTTCTGAAATCTACTTTTGAAATCGAGCAATTAAAGGTATTTATGCATATTGATGAGAAGTCGGCTGTTAGCTCAATTGAATTCTGAACATATACTGCAGTTTCTAGATGCAATTCGATGTTTCCGATACCCTAAAAACATATATAAATATATCATTATTCAGAAAAATTTTGTACTATAATATCTTTATCTTACATTTAAGTAAGTAAGATTAGCTAAGTATCCGTTTAAAGATATTTTCTGATCGTCAGTAATACCCAAATTAGACATCAATTCATTTTCTGTCGCTTCTTTAGCACCGTTTAGAAGTAAGGAAGTTATCATACATATATTTGTAAGACTATTTACTATGTTTTTTATGTTCATCAATTGATTCTGTGGCAAAACATAAATTAAAAATTAGGCAACTCAAAACTTATATAAGATACCAATACATCGATTACATACTATATACGATGGTTCTTTTAGACTAGATACATCCTTTAATTCTACATATGTTATAATCGCTGAAGATAGATTTTTATAAGTCTGGTTGTTAAATGACATTGATGCACCGAAGGCACACACAATGTTAGCGATGATGATCGCAAATAACGCTGTAAAGGGAATATGTTCGTTATAAAATTAGGAAGAAGCGGTTATTTCAGAGTATATTAATAATTTATGACTCAGCTATTAAAATTTATATTATGTATATAGAACTATATGTATAATATTATTATTATAATTTTTATTATTATATTTTTTAATAATGATGTATTATTACCTGTATGCATTGTAACACAAAATTCCAATTCTATGATATATGTATATATGTATAAAAAATATAAATATATATCGAGTAAATTGAAGGATAAATTATTAAATTTAATATACGTGTTACATATATGTATATAGCTTTTTCTATTTGTTCCTTTATTTTCTTTTTTTCTATGTGCCAAGGATCAACTGTTATTTTAAATAACTAGCTAAGATTCTTTAATAAAGCTTCAAAATTCAGAAATTTGGAACTGGCAAATTACTTGGTTCAATTTTAATCAAAAATTCTTTTCTGTTGACATCGATTAAATACTAGCTGCGTTATATTTGCGCCAACTGTTAAAAAAGCTATCGAAAATAACTGCAAAGAAAGAACACATTATTTTGGAATAAAATTCAAGTTATTCTCACGTGATTTTATAGATGGTCTCAATTTACTTCAACAACGTCGATTTCCAATTTTAGGAAAAAATTTACGAAGATTGTACGAGATCTTTAATGACACTTCTGTTGCAATGATTAGACAATTAGAAATAATTCATACCACCGATGATGGCACAGGACTGCTTAATACGTGTCTACCTGTGTCTCTGTAACTGTCGTTACAGCAGTATTATTGTTTGCGATGTCGTGTAGAGGTGACTGAAATTGAAAAGAGGGAAAGAAAGAAATAAAGTTGATAATCTTTCGTTATTCCTTTCGAAACTCACGCTTTCCCACATATATATGTCTTATAATAGCCTTCTCAATTTAATTTTATTTTTAATAGAAAAGCCTTATCAATTCTTTATTTGAATGATAAATGTTTATAGAATTGTTTATAATCTACAAATCACACATATAAATGCCGTAAAGTATTTTTTCCATTGCTGCATATTTATATTTTTTTAAGATAAGAAAACTTTTTTTCATAAAATTATAAATTATTATATTTGTTTACAATAATAGAAAATAATTAAAGAGAACTTGTAGTAAACAATTTTATATATAAAATATATGATTATAATATCATGTAGCTTGTTATATACCTACAGTTATAACGTATTTAAAATGTAAAAAATGAAAGAATTAGAGAGAAAAATATTGCGTATTCGCCTGATATGCACATTGATGCCATACATGTTTGACATTGGATTAAAAATAAAATTTGAATAGATACTTGAAAAATTTATTAACATAAATGTATATGTTTGGGGATAACGTATTTTAAAATATAATTAAATCAGTTAAAATACAATGATATTAAGAAATTTGAGAAGACTTTATTCCAACATAAACAACACGATACTTTCCCCATCTTTAAAAAAAAAAAAAAAACAACAAATCTGGAATCTATAACATAAAAGATTCGCAGATCTTGGAACTGGCCATACAGTATAATCGAGTTTACAAAATAATGGTACCCGATTGAATCTATCAGCGATCGCCAATGAATCGTTTTAATCCCATTGGCAATCCATCAGCTTATGCGCGTGTCCATTTCTCGATGTTTTTAATATCGAATCTTTAAAAATCACAGATTTTATGTAAAGTCGTTCCGCCTTTTAGTAAAGCCAGAAAATATTGCATCTGAAAAATAAGAATTTAGAAAACATTTATTGCGCGTACAAGTATGTACAATTTAATAAAATTAAATAATCACTACACAATTATTAAAATAAGTCATATATTTGCAAATATTTTAATTTTTCTAATTCATTGTGTATTATTGTAACTTAGAGCTAAAATTAAATAATGCAGTTTTAAGTATACGGAAGAGAACACTTATCAAAAAAGATAAAGAAAGAATATTATTAAATTAATAATCTCTTATATAAATAATTATATATAAAAATATCGGAAATTTGTAAAATTTAATATAAAAATATATTATATATATATATATATATATATATATATATATATATATATATATATATATATTATCTATATATATATATATATATTATCTCCGGCTTAAATATTATAATTGCACAATTTACGACTTAAATGCGTATTATCGCACAATGATAATTACAAACTCATACAACACATTGCAGCAATGTTGTTGCAATGTTCTGTACTGTATGGATGGTAATGTCTAAAATTATTCATCGTTGTCTTAGACAGTCATGATAGATAAATTATCATATGAAACATGAGGAATCAACCGACCGTAGGTATACGAACAATGCACATCGAAAGATGCTCAACGTTGATGAAATGTTTGTAAAACGGCGTTATATAATTATTGTCAAGTCGTATACCACAAATCTCGTTCAAAAAAAGAAAGCTATATTTGTATCCAGTACAAAAAATAAAAATGTTAATATCCTTATATCAATATCAGCTGAAGCTGCGCCTACTACTAATTCTTTTTTCCGACAAACTCACATCACAAGCTTTCTATACGCGTGACTGTCCAGTATTAAACCCGGAAAACTATCGATACTGGAATACACATATAATTGGTATATAAGAATCGAAACAGTGTCTAAAAGAGATTGAAAAAATATTTGTTTCGTGACACAGAGTCATATTCAATAAAACGTGCAATAGTATGAGATTTGATTTACCAATTTTAAATCAAAATTTCATCAAAATACTGGTGTTCCGTTTCGTTTATCTTTAATTTTTTCACTTGCATAGATCATTTTTCTTTATTATTATATTCGAGTAGTTCAAGTCAAACATGTTCAACTCTAGTATTTAACTAAAAAAAAATTAATTAAGTTTTAGATAAACAACTAACATTTTTCTATTATTAAAATATAAATATAATTATAATTATATTATAATATAAATATAATTACTGTGTGTAAATATGTTAACATATCAAAGTGCTGGGCATCTCTCAAATATTTTAAAACGCCCCGATGACGCACGTAACAAAGTTTCTGTGCTTTTATTATGATATAATCTGAAGAATTCATAATTTGGTAGTAGAGCGCGAGACACTCCGTCAAATTCTTTTTCGAAACACGATTGTGAGAAGTATTGGCAAGTAATTTGATATGATTAATATGATTAATAATTAATTATCCTTTACATACGTTAGATCATACGTTAATTATATCGCGATAATTAATTTTGAAACGCGTATTTCGTGTAATTTATTTCTTTAATTTTAATTAAATTTTGTTTTATTTATTTAAGTAAGAGAAATGTAGTGACAGAAGTCCGAAATAATAAGTTATCGTTTTGTTGGATCTCTTTTTATGAGCAATAATTATTTCTTTAATAATATTTATTTAAATATAATTTAAATTTAAATAAAATTTAAATTAAATATTATAAAGTTAAATATATTTTTTCCGGTACTTTATCATTCGACTCTTCAATGATCTAAATATAATTCACATTAGGAACGCTCTAAGATCGATAACTTTATCAACGACTCTTTTCATCAGAATTGTTTGCATTATATAAAACTTAATAAGCTTTCTAATTGCATGTTGATCATTAATCATAAATATTAACCGTTCTTCATCAGCTATATTTGATCTAAAAATTTCTAGTGAATTCTACATTATATGAATATTTCGGACATTTTTGTGTAATAGATTATTTTCTATTACATTTTAAATTATATTTTATATTAATCTTTGTATTATATTTTGTAATATATATTTGTAATATAATTAATTCTTTATCAGATATATAGAATTAATTATAATATATTTGTAATACATATTTATATATTTTGTAATATATTTTGTCATACATTTTGTACAGTATGTTTTTAAATGTTTTGTAATATATCTTGTAATTATACATTATATGATTTGTAATTATATATTATATGTATTTTATATAATTTTTCATGTATTATATTTTTTATTTGACAAATTTGTAGAACCTTTATTAAAAGAAACCTACATATTAAAAAAATAAAAATAGAAATGTTTCCTCCTCGATGGTACCTCCACCTTAGCGAAGGCATTTGCCGGATGAGGAGGTTTGAGTGCTCTAACGAACTTGAAAGCTATGCCGGCGATAACGTATAGCGTTTTCGAGTGAAGCAAGTTTGATCTGAGACCGATTAAGAGACGTCATATACTCCGTCTTGGATTATTAAGGATACTTGAATTATTATATAGATTAATCTATGAAATACTTTGAGTAATCGTTTGACTGATTAATCAGGGCAAAGAATCTTATACTTTAAAGACAAAATAGCGTCAAAATGGAGAATGTATTTATATTATTTAATTATTAATTAATATTTTATATTATTTTAATCAGATTCTCTCAAAACCTATTTTTGATCAAATATATATTCATGGTAAATTGGGTTTAATCGCTCTCAAAGCCATCAATTTGCTTCACTCGGAAACGCTAATAGTTTACCAGTACCCATGCCGGACAGGTCGAAGGAGAAGAGTCAGACTAAGAGAGATACTGTTATAGTTATATTTTTTATATTAATATTTTTAAATAAAATGAAAGTAAAAAAGACAATAATAGAGAAAAGGGAGCTGTAATCGTTTTTTAAATTAATGTCGTACAAATACATATCTAAATCTCCTGAGAAAATTATTATTTTTGCATTTCCGATCTTTTAATTAAAATTCTGAGTGGAATCCCACAAGATAGAAAAAACACAACATTTATAGGCTAAAAAAACAATATTGCACAAGATATCGCGATATTTTGTCTGACAGTATATCTATCACCGGGCGATTAAGTAAACATGAAACAATTAATTAATGCTGTTAATGATTAAATCTATTTCTATTTTGATAGAACACGGTTAAAACTATAGAAAAATATAATAATTATAATAGAATAGACTTTCGTATTTCGAAAATTACAATTTCTCGTATGACGTGTACAGATATATTTAAGACTCGTGAGAATAAAATTTTTTCGCAATTTCGAATTTTTGTTTAGAGTTCTGGGTAGCATGTTTCAGAAATTGATTTCATGTATGTCGTATAAAGATTTATCTAAATCCCAAAAGGGGTAAGAATTTTTTTTAGAAATATTTTCACATTTCTGATTAGTTTTAAATAGCACTACACAAGATATAAGAAAAACTCTTAAGATTTTAAATGCTAAAACCAGCATTGCATAATATATTGCGATTTTTTGTATGACGTTTTCAAAAAATTTGATAGTGTATCTTCTACCGAGGGATCATATAAACGTGAAAGAATCAATTAACGCTGCTAATTATTAGAAGTCCTTATAAATCGGAAGAATATGGTTAGAACTATTAGAAAATTTATTATACTATAATATATAGAATAGTACTCCATCTAAAAAATCAAGCAACATTTAGAAGAGGTACGTTTGAGGGTGAAGTGAAGAATGTGCTCGTGAAATAATCAGAATCGGATTATTCTTAATAAGAATTTATTCCGAATAAACAAAGTTAAATAAAATGTAGCAATTACAAATGTATCACAATTGCTCTCTCGTTGCGAGAAACGTGTTCCGCTGGTAATTCGGACGAGTGTGTCGTATCGATCCGTGTGAGGGCCGTGGCACATAGAAAAACTTAAGCAGTAAGACTTAAGACTTAGGGCCCGGGCACATAAAAAAACTTAAGCAGTAAGACTTAAGACCTAAGAATTTCAACCATACGGAATTTTCAGCGTAGCTTACGTTTCAATATGGCTGCCTTACTGTTCGACCATGATTGGTCAATTCGCTTACGTCTTAAGTCGTACTGCTTAAGTTTTTTTTATGTGCCACGGCCCTTAGAAATTTCAACCATACGGAATTTTCAGCGTAGCTTATGTTTCAATATCGCTGCCTTACTGTTCGACCGTGATTGGTCAATTCGCTTACGTCTAAAATCTTACTGCTTAAGTTTTTCTATGTGCCACGACCCTAAGAAAAAGCGAAAGAAAAGGCATACAATATAAAAAAGGGAAAATCCAAATCTGTCATGCAGATGTTTTTTTATTGCTTTATGGCGCTTGGATTCAACGTTCGGGCGTTGCACTTTCGGAATTTTCCGTTTTGCATCATACACGCCACACGTTAATCAAGCGATCATATACAATCATGAGTAAATTAATTAATGTTGATAATGATCAGATTTTTTAAAAATTAAAAAAACATAATTAAAACTATAGCAAAATTTATTATATTATAATAGAATAGAATTCCGTTCCAAAAATCGAGCAACGTTTAGAAAAGATACGTTAAACAGGCGAGCTTCAATTATATACAATCATAAATTAATTAATTAACGTTGCTAATAATTAGTATCTCTTAAAAATCGAAAGAACAGGATTAAAATTATAAACAAATTAGCATAGACCTCCATTTCAAATATTGATTTTTTGTGTGTCATATAAAGATATATCTTAAAATCGAGACGAATAATCTTTCGCATTTTCGGTGTTTTAATTAGAAATCTAGATAAAATCCCGCACAATACAAAAAAAGTACTCTTTTATACTCTAAAAAACCAATATTGCAAAAAGTTGCGAATGTTCGTATAATATTTTACGAAAACCTGTTAGCTGACATTATATAGGGGAAAGTTGGGTAAAACTGGGTAAGCGGGTCAAATCGGGTACCCCTGTTTTTTCGTAATAAATGCTGTTATCTATGATGACTAACTTGTGTTATTAGTTGTAGATTGGCGCCATCATTATTTTAAAACAAACCGTGCCCCTGTGCACACGATATTTCTTTTTTAATAGAAGTTCAAAGTTTTTAGCCCAAAAAAGATCGATATCGAAGCAAGAATCGAGTCGTCGTGCACTTTTTCTATATATAGAGCATTTGTTTCGGTAAATGCATTATTGCATTCTGTACATATTAGAGAGTATATCATACCAGTTTTGATCGGCACTTTGTACGCCGGAATATACAACCGCCGTATTTGTTACTTTTCTTGTGTTGGGGCAAAACCGAGTACTTACACATCTCATATAATGAAAAGAGGAAGAAGTGTTATCCTGACTTTGTGTCCCTACAAAAAGCAGTTGAAAACAAAAACTAACGCTCAAAAAAAGAAACCACAAAAAGCTAAAAAGAAGCTTTTTGAGATCCCTAAAGTTAAAAAGTTAAATAAGAAAGTCCTGCTACAATGTCGAACAAGAGGATATTTTTATTTGTGATTTTTGTTAGTAGAATACATCTTTATATTGTATTTTGATTAAAATAAATCTAGATTTTGTAATTACACGGTGTTTTGCATATTTTCAAATGGGTACCCGGTTTGACCCTACCGGGTCGGCAAAATTTTTTTTACTCAGATTTTTTGAAGACAAATCCAAAAAGATACCCGGTTTTACCCTACCTATAAATTTTTATTTAGTTAGCGCAACATTTTAATATCATTATTTTTGTAAGAAATAAAAAAAAACTATTTTATACAATTTCCTTTTGTTAAGAAGATTAGGAACGATATAAATTTGACAATTCAATCTCAATTGAATCTATCATTGATCGAGTTTAATCGGAATTTGATCGTGTTTAAGAGAGTGATCTTTTCTTCACAATAAATTTGATTTGATTTGCTATATTCTCTTTTTAAATTGAATTTTTTTAGATATTTCTACTCTTGAAATCAATTCAAACATACATCCAGATTTTGAATGAAAGAACAAAAAAGGTATAAAGAATTCTAAACAATTTTTAAAAATGTATATTATATTTAAACATTCAAGTAAGAAAAAATATAGGAATATAAAACAGAGTGCTAATATAATATGAAATACACATTATTGCCAAAACTATTGTAGCAATCTACCCATATATAGTAGATAATTATAGATAATTATAGTAATCAAATATAGATAATTATAGTAATCAGATCACATATAGATAATTATAGTAATCAGATCCATTAGGTTTCGTTTCAGTTACTCGAAAGTACTAGTGTCAGCTATATTATTTACAGTTATAAAAGCAAGTGTTGTGTCTTTCAACCATCAAAATTTTTCGCGTAGTAAGAAAAAATGTCTTTCTTCTTTCTATCTATAAATTTAACATATTAAGATTAAACTTGAAAATGGCAGAATATTAGATATTTAAAATTATTTTCCTATGTAGAACTTCGCATTTGATCATTTAGAAAATAACGTCATTAATTTAGTATTATCGGCTAGATAATATCCACTATACTCAGTAAAGTATCTTCTATGTTATTTCTTAGAGCAATAATATTTTCAAGACAAAGTTTGAAGTTTGGTCTATCATTCGCTGGATTCCAGGAACGCAGCATCAACTCGTACAAAGTCGATGGACAATTGAGAGGCATTGGCAATCTGCCTCCACCGCGTACATAATCTATCACTTCCAAATTAGTCTTGCCAGTGTAGGGATGCTCACCTAACGATGTAATTTCCCACATTAGAACCCCGAATGACCAAACGTCGCTGTGGGAAGTAAATATTCCGAGCACCAAAGATTCAGGTGCCATCCAGCAAATAGGAAACAGACCTTGTCCCATCTAAAACATGTGATTTTAGTAAAGTTAATCTTCTAGTTCTCAAATTGTCCATTTTTTAAGTATTTGTGCTAGAACAAAAAACATTCACTTATCTACATGTATATTGCTCTATATAAATAGAAATAGTTTACTTTTCTTAAATTTTATTCAAAGTAAATATACTATATTATTACGCCATATACTACGACATATACTATATTATTACGACAAAAAAAAGAACATACAAACATTTCTAAGAAATTTCATTATTTTTAAATAATTGATTTACCTTGCGATAATAGTCATTCTTGGAAACATTTCTAGATAGTCCAAAATCGCCGATTTTAACGATACGGTTCTCGCGATCTCTCGCGGATACTAAGCAATTTTGACAGGCGAGATCTCTATGAACGAAACGTAGATTTTCCAGGTAACAACATCCTCGCGCAACATCTTCGCACATGGCGAACAAATCTTGCAAACGCAAAGCGTGCGAATCTGATGGTTGTAATTTTCGACTATATCTCAAATATTGTAGCATATCACCAATTTCCATTAATTCCAACATGATTAATAGAGAATCTTCGTCTAAGCAGACAGCCAGCAATCTTAGCACATGTTTATGTCGGAAATGATTCATAAGCCTGGCCTCTTCTAAAAACTTCTTTTTCTCTTGCGAGGAAGCATTTTTTCGAAGCATTTTTATGGCAGCGGGTATCACTGTGCCCGGTCTTTCTAAATTCCTTACTGTTCCTTGAAACACCTGCGAAATATTTGAAATAAATTTAAACTTAGACTCCATTAAAAAATACATGGTTTAATTCTCAGTGACATTATATATTTCATTTTGTATTAAATAATTTAACGAAAAATACATAATAGGGTGCATATATATTTCATAAAAATTTTGCATTACTTATAATCTCTTATAAATAGTTATTCATGTAATTATTTTAATCGAGAAATGCGTGTCTATTTCAATTTTTGTATATCTAGATATTAATAGCGTATAACATTGCATTCAAAAATTTAGTTTTTATCATTCCGAATGCGCCGCTGCCTAAAAGTT
Organism: Formica selysi; assembly: GCA_009859135.1. Lineage (NCBI taxonomy): Eukaryota > Metazoa > Arthropoda > Insecta > Hymenoptera > Formicidae > Formica > Formica selysi. The sequence goes on from WHNR01000191.1 coordinate 22,777, forward strand.
TTTCTAGTCTGATTTCTTCACGTTTGATTTTAGTCAGTACATATTCATCCGAATTATATTGCAACATAGAATTGTATAACGTATCGAATTTAATATTATCGTTAGGTATTTCATGTAGAATCGCTAATTCGATGTCGGTCATTATCGGAAGGAAAACTTGTTCGTTATCTTTTTTGCGTTATTGGTACACTGTTATGAAATTACAATATGCTTATCCAATAAATTTCATTGCAAAATTTACATCATCTTTTCAATAAGTAAATTAACTTTTTTTAGAAAATCTCTATATATTACAATACATTAGATATAATCTCTCTCTTTCTGCAATTAAAGAAATAAATACGTATCAAATATACTTACAATAGTAAAAGTAGCAAACGCAGATAACAATAACTATAACGACAAGGCTTACGGTGAATAATAGGTAATATTGCATAACTGAAATTCCAGGAGTGCTCAAAATATCATCTATGTTACGCAAAAATATACTCTTAATATCTTCATTATATTAAAAAACTTTCTTCTACTTATAGCTTTATTATTAAATATTAAACTTTATTATTTTAAATTTTATAAGTATTTTTATATTTAAAATAAGCATATAATATTATAATATCTTCCTTTGCTTACTTGTCAATGTTGAAAAAGTAAATCTTCGATCAGACGGCCATATGAAGTCTTTCTTGTAATTGGGATATCTCAGTATCAAACGAAACTTGTATCAAGTTCCCAGTAGTAAGTCTTTTATATAGTACATTACTTTCTGCTCATTATTCGGCTCAGAGTTGTTTGCAATTTGCCACTTCTGCATCTCAACATTTTTATATTCTAATTCGTAACTAATTGTCAAATTAATGCTAGAAATCCACGAGATATTCATATTGTTTAACATAACTTCAGTCAAAGTTATATTATTTGGTTCCGCATACATATACAAAGTTTTGTTTAAACTGTCAATATAAAGATTGCTGTGGTTGACTGAATGCATGCATTTATATACCCTGATGTTCTATTTTGGTCTCAAAGATTCAATTATCGTAAAAAATTTGCTGTCTACCTTATGTTCGGTTTTATTGATAAGTTTATTTGTCGCGTATTGTTTACCAAAATAACTAATATCCAGTATACTTCGTAGATCACGTCGCAGTTTCTTGGGTGGCATCCAATAAACTGCCGCTTTACTAGGCGTCAGAGCCTGAACTGTCACATTTTTCAGTGCATCGTACTTGCTCGGTTTAGTTCTCAGTATCACTTCTGAGCCGAATGGATCCATCGATAACTGATCAAAATAAAAATTGCTTATTTCCAGCAGTAACTTGTATTTTTTAAACGATGTTAAATTCTGAATCTCGTAATATCGTTCGTACGTCTGCACGGTGAAATTATCGAACTTGTTAAGCTCATTGTCCAAACAATAGCTTATGATATTGATGGTATATACAGTAGTAGGTAAATTGTATTTTTTGCATCCACTCTTAGGGACCGGCTCCGGAAGATTTACGATGATGCTATTTGTCGTTACCGTGTACGCCGATTCTTCTACGATGTAAACTTTTTTGTCAGGTGTCAGACATCTCGTCGGAGGATACGATTGCGAAGATTTAACGAAAGCATAAAATTGATATGTCTGGTAAGACGTTTCTATCTTTTGGATATATTTAAATACATCTACGCTCTCGAGAAATGCATTTTTTTTTCAAAACATATATGCTATAATCAAAATGTGAAAGGTAAATGTTTGTCTTGCCAATCGCTAAAGATAGGAAATCTACTTGATCGCCTATGTTTTTGATTTTACTGTCACAATCAAGAAATCATAATCTAGCCAGTAAATTAGCGGCTTCTTAATATTCATGTTGTCAATTTCAATATCAACAAAATATGACATATTGGATGACAAGTAGCACTTAATAGATAAATTATTCTGAAAACTTCGAGCGTTTCTTCCATCAAGATCCGATTGCATTATCGGAAATTTATTAGTGTAATCTCCCCAATATAAAGTTCTAAAAAAGTATATGTATTATTTTATTTATTATAGAATATTATTATAACAATAGCAGAATAAAGTTATATATATAGTGAATTTTTAAAATTCTTATAATTAATGTTGTGTAAATTTATTATTTTTTATAACTTTTAATCTTAATTACAAAGCCATATAAAATTATTGAAAAATTACAAATCAGTACAAATATTTAATGAAAATATTGTTTATTTATTTCAAATGGATGAAAGTTAACATACTTACCCCATGGACGGTAGTATAGTTAAACTGATATGATTATAGCTTCTTATTTTTGAAATCATATCATATTTGACTATTCCATTTTCCCACATTGTTAAGTCGAGCTTCATGATGTTATTATCATATATTTCGTTGAATTCAATCCAGTACAGATTTCTTACTATCCAGTCGATGCTGAGATCGCGCGCAATATTTTGAAGCTTAGCTATTTTTGTAATATTGTTTTCATTCATTTCCAATATCATTAGTTCTCTCTCTTTGTTGCTACCAATAAATTTTATGTTTCGCTATCGAATAAGTGGCATATGCCACATTCTTATCCTTAACGAGATTAACATTGATTTTCGAATCCAATTTCCATATATCGATACCTTCTTTCGTTACCATCAATAATTGCGGTATTGGATTTTCGTGCGTAGTCGATACATCAATTAAATCTGTATAAGGACCAGCGCCAACTTTAGTATGCGCTCGTACTTGAAAGTAGTACGTCGTATTAGGTTTTAGATCGTGCACCGTGCACTGCAATATTGTAGCTGAGATACTTTTCTCGTCGCAGATTTGAATCTCTTTTAGGTTCTCGATGAACCAACACTGCACTGTGTATCCTTGTATTACTTCGTCTGTAAATTCAGGTTGGTTCCATCTGTAAAAGAAATAATATTTTGGCCTTTTTATATTTAGTAATATTATAACAGAATCAACGTTTTTATGTGTATGTGTCGTTAAATTTAAAAGAACTAGACTAAGAATGTAGATTCTTTTACCTGAATGTCACAGAAATGTCGCCGTCTTCATTTAGGAATTCATTATGGAATTCTACAAATGCTCTCGGAGATGTTGATTTGCTCGAAATACTTTCTAGAAATTTTAAGATTGTACATATTGAGAATTATATACAGGAACATTAACTTGATAATCTCAGTAATTCAGAAAAAACAATTTAAAGTAAAAATGAAAGCAAGAAACGAAAATAGAGATATATTACAAAATATGGAAATTATATAGCACAGCAAGTATTGACTTTTAAAATAATAAAATAATATAAAATGTTAGCGTGTTTTATATGACTCAAAAAAGTAGTTGTTAATCCAGAACAAAAACAAATACAAAGTTTTTAATAAAGCATTAAACATTTTTCGGGAATGTCTTATTGATTAAGAAATCAAAAGTATAACATTTGCGATTGTTCTAAAAAAATTAACTAGCAAAGTTAAATAATATAATTAACTGCGTTATATTAAATCTTGATTAATTTTACATACGTATAATACACGGAAAAAAAAATTTTCGCTACCATAGCTAATCATGGTTTGCAAAATAAATTTCTAAACTACAGCAAAACGGTTTGCTGTTGCACTTAATAAATAGGTATTACAGCTAAGATGTTTGCTGTTGCACCTAATAAATAGGTGTCACAGCTAAGATGTTCGCTGTCCATATATTACGACTGAAATCTAGTTACCACACGCAGTTTTTAGCTACGGCAGCTAATTAATTTTTTCCGTGTATGTGAATTTTTCTTTCTATTTTTGCGGCAAAATGAAATTTATATTCTTGCTGTTGAAAGATATTTTTTTTTAAATTTTATTTTTACTTTCTCTTAAATGTAAATTATATTTTTAATCATTTTTTGTTATGCACTTTTTTTAAATAATTTATGCATTTCTTTACAACTTACCAATAGATTCTGGGATCACAGACATACTTACAAATGGAATCTCATCAATTTTGTTTCTCACATTCGCATTATCAAGATGACTGCGGTCAGATTTGAGATTTTGTAAAATATGATGATCGTTGTTCTCAGATACTGGAATATCCTTATAAAGCGTAACATAAAGTATAACATATGAAAAGAATTAAGCAAACACCACTGGACCGAAACGCGGCTACTTCCGACACTTTTAATGCTAAATAATATATGTACAAGTAAGTAAAATTGCCATGAAATTTCTTGTTTGTTTAATCATTTCAGCTTGATATTTTTCTTTATACCTCTCCTGATTGATAATGTGTTAAATACAGTGTAGTTAAATTCTATCTTAAATCTGTTTTTATTATTTTTCAAGACATTTTCTTGCATATCAAACATGATTCTTATATCAAAGAGAAAATGCTACCGCGCACAAATTGACCCAGCTGCGTCAAATAGATATCAATAAAACCGTCTGGATCAATGAGCATGTTATGTAAATCAATATGGTATGTGGTGGCTTAATGCTCGATGCTCGTTGTTCCAAACGGTCTGCTGTGCATTTGCAGCTATATCAATTTGTGTATCTTGTGTGTGTATTGATAGCCCGAAGTGACGCAGAATAGATTAACGAGGGTTAATAAGCTACACTTTCATATATTATTTGCCAAGCCGCTTGTCTTGGCAAATAATATATGAAAGTGTAGCTCTTTTTGATTGTTGAAACAATTTTGTTTAACGATTTAGTTTTTTAATGGTGAGTTAGTTAACTTCTCCAAGGAACTTTACTTTAGCACGACTTTCCTTTTTAAAAATTTATTTGATACCATTAAAGTTTTTCAAAAATGTTTGTACTTCAAAAATATAAATATTATAAATATTGTCATTTTATGGTCATATAGAATTTATATAAATTCTTGTATTTGAACTTTTGTCGAATTTCTTTTTGGTTATCGTTTTCACGGTATTCGATATTTTAACGCAAACAAATTCTGAAGAATATGTTATAATTAACCTATGTACATTACCTGGGTAAGATCGTATGCATATAGCTATATAACGAATATATGTACAATTAAATTTTTATATAAAGTCAAAGACGTAGCAAAAAATTGACTGGTTGCATATATTGTTGATTTCTGTGACAATTGGCTTTATTGTTAGAGTTAATTGATACAATCCGAAATTCTATTATATCGATACTCCATTTTGTTTCAATATTTAGTAGCTCTGTTCTGCTACATATGTATATATATATATATATATATATATATATATCTATATATATATTATAATATATAATAATATAATATATTATAAATAGTTATATATATATATATATATATATATATATATATAACTATTTTTAACATAAAAAAGAATGGTGACTTTCTAAATTAATTTTGTTAAATAAAGACTGATTTAGTATCTTAAAGTATCAAATCTTATTCTACTAATAAATGGTTATAAATATTTAAAAAATTAAGAAGTCTTAGGAATTGAAAAAAAATCACATAAAAATCAGTTTAAATGTCACCATGTATGTATTAATGCGGAGAATAATAGTATAAATTAAGCGGAGAAGAAACAAAAAATCATATTGATGTTCCAAAAATAATTATTTTTAAAAATAGCAAAGAAAGAGATACAAAGAGAAAGAGATAATATAGTCAAGTTTTAATACATCTTAATTAAGCTCAATTTTGTAATATATAACATCCACTTATAAACAAAATTTCCAAGATTTATACATTTTTTTCTTTTCATAACATCACACATATTCTTCTAATGTTTTGTGTTATATAATTTTATTTTATTATTATAAAGTCCATATATTTTATTATCATATACAATTTTATTTACCCAAATGAACTAATGTAATAAAATTTAATTTTATTCAACAAAGTATCTCTTACCTGTAAGTCTGAATTCCGACCATTTGACAAGGTATCCGCTCTCGATAACATTAAAACTTTCAATAAAACACATAATACCGTTTTTGATATAGTAATTTGGTTTTTTTTTTAATACTTGCGCTCAATCAACTTTCGCATAATCCTTGGCGATTCAGCTATGAATAGTGATTTCATCGATATTTTGGATAATGCCAATGTGCTAATCAAATCGATGTTTTCTTATGTATATTATTTTTTAAAATTTGTTTAGTACATCAATCATGAGATTTCTTCTAGCACTACTTTTCAAAATTGCTCTTTATAATCAATTACGATACATCTTACATATCATCAAAATCATAAAACTTTTGGTTAATAAATGATCACTTTTTTCCCATGAAAGCCAATGACGACGTTGAACTGACACGTATGCATTCGTTGTATTAAATTATAATATAAACGTTATCAGTCTCCCTCTGTAGTTCCTCTTAATATAATTTAGTAGAAAACAATCAAATAAATAAAATGTGCAATATAAAATTATTGTTCGAAGAAATTATAGACAACTAGAGAAAATTACTGAATTATAAATTTTTAGTTTTGTCACTATACATGCGCCAAATTTTAACAGATCGTACATATTTTCTATATCTTTTGTTTAATGAAAAACTGTAATTGTGATAATCGTTTTTTATAAATTTTATATATATACTATGCGTGCTCTCGAGAGCCCACTATTCAGGCACATTGTTCTTGATGGACTGTAACATTTGTATGCGGTTCGAATCGAGCGACACATAACGCGCTTGCGTATTTATGATTGACGACCATTATAAATCATATTAACTGAATGCGAATAATCGATTTAAATTAAGCACTTTTGCCAAATCATTATTCTTTATTTGATGCATTCTACTTGTAACTCATTTTCTTTTGTGAAGATACTCGTCGCTGCTTTAATAAAGAGCTACATTTTCTAAGATTTGTTTAATTTTATATTATTTATATTATAGATGAGTAATTAACGTTCATAAATAATATGTAACTATATAGGGGAAAGTAGGGTAAAATTGGGTACTTTTGAATTTTGTCTTTCTAAAAAAAATCAGAGAATAAAAAGAGTTTTGCTGACCGTTAATAGTCTTTAGTGGATCTTATACTATGAGACAATGAGGCTAGTTGCTGAAAAAAAATACTAGGTCACCAAGGACAACAAGATTTTTTGAAGAAGTCAAAATACTCGGTTTTGGCTTACCGATAGGATAAAACTGAGTACTCATTTAAAAACATGTAAAATATCGTACAATTACAAAATCTAGGTTTATTTTAATCAAAATATAATACAAAAATGTATTCGATTGACAAAAATCACAAATAAAGATTTTCTCTTGTTCTACATTGTTGCAGGACTACCTTATTTAGTTTTTTAACTTTAGGGGTCTTAAAAAACTTTTTTTTTTAGTGGTTTCTTTTTCTGGGTGATACTTTTCGTTTCCAACTGTTGTTTGTAGAGAGATAAAGTCAGGATAACAGTTTTTCCTCTTTTCTTTACACTAGATGTGTAGGTACCCGGTTTTGCCCCAACACGATGAAAATAACAAACACGGCGGCTGTATATTCCGGCATACAAAGTGACGATCAAAATTAATGCGATATACTCTCTAATATGTACAGAATGCAATGCTGCATTTACCGAAGCAGATGCTGTGTGTAGAAAAATCCATAACGACTCGATATTTGCTCCGATATTGATCTCTTTTGGCCCGAAAATTTTGAACTTCTCTCAAAAAAGAAATATTGTTTGCGCGTGGGCGCGATTCATCTCAAAACAATGGTGGCATTAATCTACAATTAATAACACGAATTAGCCAAATATAGTAATACTTATCACAAAGAAACAGAGGTACCCGGTTTTATCCGACTACCCGGTTTTACTCTACTTTCCCCTGTATAGCAACATTAAACTTCGAAAAAAATATTTTGCAACGAAGGCATTTGCCAAGTAAGCAGATTTGAGTACTCTATTGAACCTAAGAGCTATGCCGGCAGTAACGTAGTTACTGGTAGAGTCACCCATGCTGGTCAGGTCGAGAGGAAAGAGTGATTAACAATAAGTGAGATACTGTAGTTATATTTATTATATTAATATTTTTGAATAAGATGGAAGCACAAAAGAAACAGTAATCGAAAGAATAGAAAAAAGGGGACTTCAATAGTTTGATCATCTTTTAAGAATGTCTTAGGACAAATGGCTATAGAAAATATTCCGATGGACACTACAAAAAGGAAGAAGTATGACAAATCCCTGCGATTAGAACGATGAAAGACGACATGTCATAACAATCCGAGGACTCGAAGAAGAACATGCATTGGATTGGAACGCATGGTTAGTAACGAGAAGACAGCTTGCAGTTGTATAAAATCCGCTAATAACAATAATAATATTTTATAATTATGTTATATTTTATAATTCAATATGTTGTATTAAATAGTCTCTCTCATTGTATTAAATCTCTCATATGTTGATCGTAAAAACAACTTAATATCCTCAACATACATGATACGCATATATAGAATCATTCAATTATTAAAATAAAATAAAAAGCTACACTTTTTGCGTGTTTACTCATATAATTAATAACAGAATTTAAATTAAATAAAATTTATTAGAATACCTGTACACACATTAAAGAAAAAGTCGAGAGAAGCTTGTCTGCAAAATTTCAAGTCATTGTTTAACAGCTTTCTAACTTTTAATTTCGGATACTTTCGGATTATTAGAAAAAGACGACGGCCCTTATTCTGAGCTTACATTTATCAGCACATTTAAAGTGCCACATTTAGAGGCGCAGATAAATGTATTAGTAACACGACTAAAGTCAGTCGTATTCTTATCGCACAATTATAGCGCCTTTAACTTATTGTTAGATGAGGTACATTTATGATTACCGTGTTGTATACTATGCTTATTACGCGCATACGGCACTGTGATTGACCATCAAATAGTTCATTATATCACGCGCCATGAGTTAAATTCGTAAATTTTATTTCGATCTTTCTTTCGATGCCACTGCAACACAAAACACAAACACGCATATAATTAATAATAACCTAACAACATTCTTTAATGAACCGATATTTTTATCGGAACTCGCGATCATTATAAACATCAAAAGCGTCTATTCTATTTCGAAATATCCGCGGGCCATGATCACGTACATTTCTTTTCCAAATTTCGATTGCATGATCAATGGTCTAGTTTACACCAATATATTTTAATACGTAAAATAAATACTATATTGTTTAATCATAGCCGTTCCATTCTTTAGAGGAATGGCTATGATTGGCTAGTGTAAAACGCATTAAAGTATATTGGTGTAAACTAAGCTATAATCAATAAGAAGAGAATTTATATTTATTGATATTTATTGATATTTATCATTCGAGCCTTTTTTAACTTTTTAATTTTATTATTTATTTTGAACCATAATCGTCAAACATATCCATGATATTGAGTGTGCTCTTTCAAGATAGTTTCGCTTCAAAGTGCAAGATTCTTCGTCCTAATTAATCCTTCGAAGTGAAAATAATGTCAAACAAAATGCATCCTTCATTGCACTTTATACAATTATATTTTCAGAAGAAATTTCAGAATTGACCAAATATCATTAATATTGTTATGTAAAAAAGTTCTATTATTTACAGATACTTGATCTTTTTGTTACTTAACTTGTTACGTACAAGTTGTTTCTTTTTGTTACTTAACTTGTTACGTAACTTGATCAATTTTATTAATGATATTAATTGTGTAACAGTGATAGAATTATTCAAACTTGCGAAGCATCGAGTACAACACGCCTCTATTACGTATAAATGTACGTATAAATGTGCCCTCGAGCACATTTATTGGTACATTTATCGAGAATGGCATAAATATGCTATAAATGTGGTTCAAGATACGATTTTCACTATAAAGTTGCGGATTTAGGCTAAAAATGATGATCTGCCTCTAAATGTGCGCTCAGAATACCGTCACATTTATCGTGTCACCTAAGGCACATTTAAAGGCATATCTAGCGATAGATGTGAGCTCAGAATATGGGCCAAAAAGTTTTTTTACGTCTCTCTTTTATTTAAATTCGTTAACAAAAAAAATGAATTTTTTATTATCTTTATGCATTATATGAATGTTGAAATTGTTATAAAAATTGAAATAAAAATGACGCGCAAAGTTGCGATTATTTGTCAGAATGATTTTAATTATCTAATTAAAATGAAAGTGACGTAATAATTGAGTCAAGTAATTTTAAAACAATACAAGCGACTTTTTTCGAAATAAGTTTAATATATACATAATTTTGTTCTTTGAACTTAGCTACACATTTGTCTTAAAAATTACATAGGGCTCTGTATTTTTAGTACTAAAAACAATAGTTTTAAAATATTATGTGTCTTAAAAATCCCACATCTCCATCTCTTGTGTTGTTTTAAAATTTTATGACATGAATTGGAACGCACGTAAATATGGGTGAGTATTATATTTTGTCAGTCATAAATTGAACGTGCTCTAATATTTAAACTTAGATAATTATGATAGATAAATTATTATATGAAACATATGAAACATGGGGAATGGCACAACGATCGTAGGTATAGTGACAATGCACATCGAAGGATACTCAATGTTGATGACATATTTGTAAAACGGCGTTACATAATTATTGTCAATTCGTATACCACAATTTTTGTTCAAAAAAGGAAAGCTGTATTTGTATCCAGTACAAAAAATAGAAATGTTACTATCATTGACAATGGTTCCGTCTTTGAAACGGAATGTAGTTTCATGTATACTTTTGACATCAGTTATTTGTGTCATATTCGATGATAAAGAATTTGTTAATCTGCAAGAGAAAAGAGAATATATCAAATAAATCTTAAACTGTCTTTTTGTGTAATTCTGTATCTAAAGTTGTCATATTAAAAAATCTTACAAGGGAACCTCGCGAACCCGAAAATTCTGATTTTGATAAAACTTTACAGACGATGTAGAGGAGATCAATAGATGAATTTCGAAATTTTCAGTTGCTGCCCAAAAACGGTTCTAAGAAATGGAAGTACCCTTCATATGTAGAACGGCTTTTTGCTTTTTTCAATATATCTCGAAAACTATACAAGATATCAAAAAATGTTTTATACAAAAGTTTTATGGTAAAAGCAGCTCTATTTAACTATACTAATAACCCGTCTGTAAAGTTTCATCAAAATCAGAATTTTCGGGATCGCGAGGTTCCCTTGTAAGATGGAATTGTCAAATTCATATCGTTCCTAATCTCCTCCTCATATCAAACAACAAAAAAATTAATAATTTCATCTGTATTAACAATGAAAAAATATTGGAGGTATCGATGATGAGTTAATCGCTGATTAGATTTACCGGAATTTATTCTAGAAGGTGGGCCCTCACACGCTCTATATCTCGCCCGGCAATCCGTCATTCCGGTATGGTCGTTATCGAAATATTTTACTATGACATATATATATGTGCGGAATATTAAATTATATAAGTATTTGATATTATAGATTAATTATCTATTAAACAATTGATGTATCACGAAGCTTTTTGTTAAGTTAATTTCTCGATCCTGATGTTCGATTGTTAAATTGCGCGTTCTCAATCTGAATCATATTTAGATCATCGAAAAGTCGAATGATAAACCATCGGACATATAATATATTTAACTTTAAATATTTTTACAGAAATAATTATTTTTTGCTCATAAAAAGAGATTGCAACAAAACGATAATTTATTATTTTGGACTTCTCTCATTACGTTTCTTATTTGATTAGATATATAAATTACGCGAAATACACTTTTTGAAATTTATTGTTGCGATATATGTAATTATATATCATTTATCAACGTTAATTACGTATTAATAATATTAATAATATCTAATTAAACAAATCTTATAAAGTGTAGCTCTTTTTAAAGTAACGACGAGTATCTTCACAGAAGAAAATGAATCGCAAGTGGAGTACAGCAAATAAAGAATTATGGTTCAATAAAAATGTTTAATTTAAATCGACTATTTGGATTCGTTGTCAATTACTATGATTTATAATAGTCACCAATCACAAATACGCAAGCGCGTTATGTGTCGCTCGATTCGAATCGCATGATATAAAAGTTTCAGTCAGTCAAGAACGATGTGCACGAATAGTGGGTCCTTAAGAGCATTATAGTACATATATATAATAAGAAATATTTGTTACACATAGTTTTTAATAAAACGCGATATTTAATCAAACAAAATATATAGAACAATCTGATAAAACTTGGCGAACAAATAGTGACAAAACTAAAGACTTATAATTCAGTAATTTTCTGTTTGTTCATAATTTTCTCGAACAATAATTATATATCGCATGTTTCTTTTCATTTGATTGCTTTTCTACTAAATTATATTAAGAAGACCTACAGAGGAAGATTGATAAGATTTATATTATTATTCGATACAACCGAATGCATACGTATCAGTTAACAGCGTCATCATTGGCTTTCATGGGAAAAAAGTGAGCATTTATCAACCAAAAGTTTTATGATATGTAAGTTGATGATATGTAAGATGCATCGTAATTGATTATAAACAGCAATTTTGAAAAGCAGCGCTAGATGAAATCTCATGATTGATGTACTAAACAAATTTCAGAAAATAATATACATAAGAAAACATCGATTTGATTAACACATTGGCATTATCCAAAATATCAATAGAATCGCTATTCATAGCTGAATCGCCAAGGATTATGCGAAATTGATTGATATGCTGATTGAGCGCAAGTATAAAAAAAAAACCAATTTACTATGTCGAAAACGGTATTATGTGTTTTATTGAATGTGTTAATGTTAGCGAGAGCGGATACCTTGTCAAATGGTCGGAATTCAGACTTAGAGGTAAGAGATTGTTTTGTTGAATAAAATTAAATTTTATTACAGCTAATAGTTCATTTGGGTAACTAAAACTGTATATAATAATAAAATATATGTACTGTATAATAATAAAATAAAACCATGTGACATAAAACACTAGAAGAATATGTATGATGTTATGAAAAAAGGGGATGTATAAATCTTGGAAATTTTGTTTATAACTGGATGTTATTTAGTAGAAAATTATGCTTAATTAAGATGATGTATTAAAACTTGACTGTATTATCTTTGTATCTTTCTCTTTGCTCTTTTTAAAAATAAGTATTTTTAGCATCAATAAGATTTTCTGTTTATTCTCCGCTATATTAATGCGTACATACTTGAAATAATTTTTCTTTGATTCCTAAGATCTCTCTATTTTTTAAAATATTTATAATCACATTTATTAATATAATAAAATTTGTGTTAAATTAGTTTTTATTTAATAAAATTAATTTAGAAAGTCACCATCATTTTTTTATTTTGCGGATAGTTATACATATATATACATATACATATAACAGAAATAGAGCTACTAAATATCGAACAGAGTCGAGTAATGGAATTTTCGCTTGTATCAATTAACTCTAACAATAAAGCCAATAGTCACAGAAACCAACAATATGCACAGCCAGCCAATTTGTTGCTACGCCTTCCACTTTATACAATTGTCTCATTTTAAGTGATACAGTCGATTATCTTGAAAATAAAATATTCTCAGAAAGAATGTTCCAAATAAAAATTGTAGGGATTTAAGTGGCGCATTACATAGCAATGCTAATGTGACTTTAAATAGCTTTGTTATGGTTACATAAAAATATCACATTGAAATTTTTAAATGGGAACTCTTTTTTCTGATTACATATTCTTGTAGCTTATCTAAAGATCTTTTCAAAACACTATAATAAAGTTTCTTTCCATTAAGTATTTTCCGAATTATGAGGTTTGAAAAGTACCAGCATTAGTATTACCCGAAAATGATTTTTACGTGATCTTAACAATGCTATTTAAAGTCACATTAACATTGCTACTTAATGCGCCACTTAAAACTCTACAACTTTTATTTGAAACATTTTTCTCAAAAATGCTTTCGAGACTTGAGAAAAATGTTTCAAATTAAAGTTGTAGGATTTTAAATAGCGCATTATGTAGCAATATATTAGTGTGACTTTAAATAGCATTGTTAATGTTACGTAAATATCACTTTCAGGTAATACTAATGCTGACGATATTGTACCTCTCTCAAGCCTCATAACTCGGAAAATATTTAATGGAAAGGAACTTTGTTATAGTGTTTTAAAAAGCTCTTTTAGATAAGCTACAAGAATATGCAATCAAAAATGGATTTTCCATTGGGGGAGTCTCCATTAAAAAATTTTGAAGTAATTTTTAATTTGTGGCCTTAACAATGCTATCTAAAGTCACACTAACATTGCTATGTAATGCGCCACTTAAAACTCTACCTTTTATATGGAACATTTCTCCCGAAAATGTTTTATTTTTAAGATAATAATCTGTATCCATTAAAATAAAACAACCGGTATATAATTTTAATTGTACATATATCCATTATATAGCTATACAGATACGATTTTACCCAGGTAATGTAGGTTAATTATAACATCATATTCTCCAGAATTTATTTGCGTTAAAAAATGTAACAATAACCAAAAAGAAATGTGACAAAAGTTTAAGTACAAGAATTTATATAATTTCTATGATCATAAAAATATAATATTTATAACATTTATATTCTTGAAGTTAATCAAACGTTGTTGAAACAACTAAATCAAAGAAAAAGAAATTGTTTTAAGGAAAAAGTCACTTACTTTGAGAAGTTAACTAACTTACGTAAAAAAAAACAAATCGTTAAACAAAATTATTTCAACAATCGAAAAGAGCTACATTTTCATGTATTATTTGCTAAAAGAAGCAGTTATATGATTTCTCTTTAACCCTCATTAATCTATACTGCGTGACTTTGGACTATCACACACAAATTAACACAGCTACATATGCATAGCAAACCGTCTGGATCAACAAGCATCGATTAAGTCACTATATTGATTTACATAACATGCTCATGGTCCAGACGGTCCAGACGGCTCATTGACGTCTATTTGACGCAGCTATATCAATTTGTGTATGACAAACCTTTTTGTTTAATATAGAATCATGATAGGTATGCAAGAAGATCTTGCATATAAAAAACAATAAAAACATAATTTTAAAAAAGGTCTTGAAAAACAATAAAAATAGATTTTTTTTTAAATGTAACTACACTGTATTTTTTAAACACATTATAATAAGGAGAGGTATAAAGAAAAATATCACGCCTATATTAAACAATCAAAAAATTTCATGGCATCAGATTTAATTATTTATGCATATTTTATTTATCATTAAAAGTAATTGCGCCTTTAGTCCAGCTGTGCTTACTTAATTCTTTTCATATTTTATCAAGGATATTGCAGTACCATCCGAAAACAACGAATATTACATTTTACAAAATTTCAAATATAACCAGAGTCATTCTGATAATGCGAGTATAAGAAACAAAGTTGATGAAATTCCATTTGCAAATATGTCCGTGATTCCAAAACCTAATAAAGGTAAGTTGCAATGAAATGCATAAATCATTAAAAAAAAAGCCCACAACAAAAAAATTGTAAATATAATTTACATTTAAGAGAGAATAAAAACAAAATCTAAAAATAAATATCTTTCAACAGCGAGAAAAATTTAATCTCATTTTGCCGCAAAAAAAGAAAGAAAATCCACATATTGTTCGTAAAATTAATCAAGATTTGATACACGCAGTCAATTATATTTTTTAATTTTGCTGGTTTATTTTTTTTAAACAATTGCGATTATTATACTTCTGATTTCTTAATCAATAAGAAACTTCCGAAAAACGCTTAATGCTCTATCAACAATTTTTTTATTTGTTTTTGTTCTGGATTGACAATTACATTTTTAATTTTTAAAACACGCAAACTTTTTTATATTATTTTATTATTTTAAAAGTCAACACTTGCTGTGCTAATTTCCATATTTTGTAATTTACCTTTATTTTTTTCTTGCTTTTATTTTTGCTTTAGATTGTTTTTTTCTGTGTTAGTGAGATAATCAACTTAATGATCCTGTATATAATTGTGCCAATATGTATGATTGTAAAATTTCTAGAAAGCATTTTGAGCAAACCAACATCTCCCAGAGCATTTGTGGAGTTCCATAATGGATTCCTAAATGAAGAAGACATTTCTGTGACATACAGGTAAAAAATCTAAACTCTCAGTTTATATTCTTTTAAATTTAACAACACATACATATAAAAATGTTGATTTTGTTATAATTTTACTAAATATAAAAAGGCCAAAATATTATTTTTTTTTACAGATGGAATCAACCTGAATTTACAGACAAAATAATACAAGGATACACAGTGCAGTGTTGGTTTATCGAGAACCAAAAAGAGATTCAAATCTGCGACGACAAAAGTATTTCAGCTACAATATTGGAGTGCACGGTGCACAATCTAAAACCTAACACGACGTACTATTTTCAAGTACAAGCGCATACTAAAGTTGGTGCTGGTCCTTACACAGATTTAATTGATGTATCGACTATGCACGAAAATCCAATACCGCAATTATTGATAGTAATGGAACACAGTACCGTTATATGGGATCTAGATGCAAAAAGCTACGTTAATCTCGTTGATGATAATGTGAGATATGTCACTTATTCGATAGCGGAACATAAAATTTATTGGAGCAACAGAAAGAGAGAGCTAATGATATTGGAAATGAATGAAAACAATATTACAAAAATAGCTAAGCTTCAAAAAATTGCGCACCATCTCTGCATCGACTGGGTAGCAAGAAATCTGTACTGGATGGAACGAGACTCATATCAAACTTATAACATCATGAAACTCGACTTAACAATGTGGGAAAATGGCATAATCAAATACGATAAGATTTCGAAAATAAGAAGTAGTTATTTAACTATATCACCGTCCATGGGGTATGTTAACTTTCATCCATTTATAATAAATGAACAATATTTTCATTATAGATTTGTACTGATTTGTAATTTCTCAATAATATGGCTTTGTAATTAAAATCAAAAGTTATAAAAAAATTATAAATTAATACAAATTTAATTATAAAAATTTTAAATATTCACTATACATAAAAAATTTTTTCTGCTATTGTTATAATAATGTTCTATAATAATTAAATAATGTATATATTTTTAGAATTTTATATTCGATAAATTATACTAAGGATAATGAATATCAGATAATACAATCGGATCTTGATGGAAATAATACTCAAATCATTCAGAATACTATTACATGCTTCTTCTCACTCAATATGTCATATTTTGTTGACATGAAAGTTGACGACATGAATTCTAAGAAGCTGTTAACTTACTGGCTACTGGAAACTCAGTTGATTGTGACAGATATTAACATTTCTATGTGCAATTTAATTTTACAATACGAAAAAAGTGATGATAGCCCAGACTTCTATTCTTTAGCGATTGACAAGACAAACATTTACATTTCTATGTTTGACGGTAGCTATATATATGTTTTGAAAAAAAAGTATGCACTTCTCGATAGCATAGACGCATTCAAATACATCCAAAAGATAAGAGCGCCTTTCTGGTTTCGTGAATTCGATGCTTTCGGTAAATCTTTGCAATCGTATCCTCCGACGAGATGTCTGACACCTGACAAAAAAGTTTACAACGTAGATATATTGACGGTAACGATGAACAGCATTATTGTAAATTTTCCGGAACCGGTCCCCAAGAACGGATGCAAAAAATACAACTTACCTACCACCCTATATACCATCAACATCATAAGTTATTGTTTGGACAATGAGCTTAACAACTTCGATAATTTCACCGTGCAGACGTATGAGCGATATTACGAGATTCAGAATTTAAAGCCGCTTACAGAGTACAAGTTACTGTTAGTCCTAAGCAATTTTTATTCTGATCAGTTAGCAATGAACCCGTTATTCGGTTCAGAAGTGATACTGACAACTAAACCGAGGAAGCTTGATACACTGAAAAGTGTGACAGTTCAGGCTCTGACGCCTACTATAGCAGCAGTTTATTGGATACCACCCAAGAAATTAAACTGTGCGCCCGTGATCTACAAAATATACTGGACGTTAATTACCAACAGTACGCTAGAAATAAGCGAGTCCTTACTTATCAATAAAATCGAATATAACAATGTAGACAACAAATTTTTTACGGTAATTGAACCGTTGATACCAAAACAGAAGTACAGGGTATATGTACGCATACATCCATTCAACCACAGCGATCTTTATACTGACAGTTTGAACAAAACCTTGTACATGTATTCGGAACCAAACAATATAACTTTGACCGAAGTTAGCATAAACGTCATGAATATCTCGTGGATTCCTAGCGTTAATTTGACAATTAATTACGAATTGCAATACAAAAATGTTGAGATGCAGAAGTGGCAAATTGCAAACAACTCTGAGCCAAATAATGGGGGAAAAGTAATGTACTATATAAAAAATTTACTACCAGGAACTCTATACGAGTTTCGTTTGATACTGAAATATCCAAGGTATGAGAAAAACTTTACATGGCCGTCTGACGGAAGATTTACTTTTACAACACTGACAAGTAAGCAAATGAAGATATTATAACATTATATGCTTATTTGAGATATAGAAATATTTACAAAAGTTAAATACATCTTAGTAAATTTTAATAATAAATTTATAAGTAGAAATAAGTTTTTAAATAAAATGAAGATATTAAGAGTATAATTTTGCGTAACAAAGGTGACATTTCGAGCACTCCTGGAATATCAGTTATGAAATATTACCTATCATTCACCGTAAGCTTTGTCGCTATAGTTACTGTAATCTGCGTCTGCTACTTTTACTACTGTAAGTATATTTGATACGCATTTGGTTCTTTAATTGCAGAAAGAGAGATATTATATCTAATGTATTATATTTTCTAAGAAAAGTTAATTTACTTGTTGGAAAGGCGATGTAAATTTTGCAATGCATACTATTAAATAAGTATATTGCAATTTTATAACAGTGTATCGACAACGCAAAAAAAGTAACGAGCAAGTTTTGTCTCCGATAATGACCGACATCGAATTAGCGATTCTACATGAGATACCGAACGGTAACATTCAAGTCAATACGTTATACAGTCCTATGTTGCAGTATAATTCGGATGAATATGTACTAAACAAAATTAAACGTGAGGAAATCAAATTAGGAAAACTTTTAGGCAGTGGCGCATTCGGAAAGGTAAAAACTAATTTTTTCATTGTTATACGCTAATTTCTACATCTACAGAAATTGAGACAGATACATATTTCTCGATAAAAATAATTATATGATTAACTTTTTATAAGAGATTATAAGCAATGCAAAATTTTTGTAAAATAACATTTACATGCACTCTACTATGTATTTTTCATTAAATTATTTAATACAAAATGAAATATATAATGTCACCGAGAATTAAACTATGTATTTTTTAATGGAGTCTAAATTTAAATTTATTTCAAATATTTCGCAGGTGTTTCAAGGAACAGTAAGGAATTTAGAAAGACCGGGCATAGTGATACCCGCTGCCATAAAAATGCTTCAAAAAAATGCTTCCTCGCAAGAGAAAAAAAAGTTTTTAGAAGAAGCCAGACTTATGAATCACTTCCGACATAAACATGTACTAAGATTGCTGGCCGTCTGCTTAAACGAAGATTCTCCATTAATCGTGTTGGAATTAATGGAAGTTGGTGATTTATTACAATATTTGAGGGATAGTAGAAACTTGCAACCGTCAGATTTGCACGCTCTACGTCTGCAAGATTTGTTTGCTATGTGCGAAGATGTTGCGCGAGGTTGTTGCTACCTGGAAAATCTGCGTTTCGTTCATAGAGATCTCGCCTGTCGAAATTGCTTAGTATCTGCGAGAGATCGCGAGAATCGTGTCATTAAAATCGGCGATTTTGGTTTAGCTAGAGATGTTTACAAGGATGACTATTATCGCGTGGTAAATACAATTATTGCAAAAGAATGAAATGTTTGTGTGTTCTTTTTTTGTCATAATGATATAATACATTTTTATTTTGAATAGAACTTGAGAAAAATAAATTATTTCTATTTATATAAAGCGAGAGATAAGTAAACGTATTTTGTTTTAGCACAAAAATTTTTAAAATGGGCAACTTGACCCAGAACATTAATTTCGTTAAAATCACATGTTTTAGAAAGGGGAAGGTCTTCTTCCTGTTCGCTGGATGGCACCGGAATCTTTGGTGGTCGGAATATTTACTTCCCAGAGCGACGTTTGGTCATTCGGAGTTCTAATGTGGGAAATAACATCGTTGGGTGAGCATCCCTACATTGGCAGGACTAATCTGGAAGTGATAGATTATGTGCGCGCTGGAGGCAAATTACCGATGTCTCTTAATTGTCCACCGACTTTGTACGAATTGATGCTGCGCTGTTGGAGTGCAACAAAAGATAGACCAAACTTCAAACTTTGTCTCGAAAATATTATAGCTCTAAGAAATAATATAGAAGATACTTTACTAAGTCCAATGGATATTATCTAGCCGATAAAATTAAATTGATTAATGACATTATTTTCCAAATAATTTAATGAAAAGCTCAAACGTAGGGAAAATAATTTTAAATAACTAATATTCGTTAAATAACTAATATGTCGTTTTCAAGTTTAATTTTAATGTTAGATTTGTCGATAAATATAAAAGACATTTTTCAATCTTACTTTGCGAGAAATTTTGATGATTAACAATCACGACACTTGTTCTTGCATCTGTAAACAACGTGATGCTATGCTAGCACTTTCGAATAACCGAAACGAAACATAATGGTTCTAATTATTATAATTATCGGTAGATTACTGGAACAGTTTTAAAAATAACGTCTATGTCATATTATATTTAGTATCCTGTTTTATATCTCTATATTTTTTTTACTTGAATGCTTAAACAAAATATACATTTTTAAAAATTTTCTAGGATATTTTATTCCTTTTCTTGTTCTTTTACTTGTACATATTAGAGAGTATATAGCACTAGTTTTGATTGTTACTTTGTACAACGGAATATACAGCCGCCGTGTTTGTTATTTTCCTTGTGTTGGGACAAAACCGAGTACATAAACATCTCATGTTATGAAAAGTGGAAAAACTGTTATCCTGACTTTGTCTCTCTACAAAAAGCAGTTGGAAACAAAAACTATCACCCAGAAAAAGAAACCACTAAAAAAAAGCTTTTTGAGACCTCTAAAGTTAAAAAATTAAATAAGATAGTCCTGCAACAATGTAGAACAAGAGGATATCTTTATTTGTGATTTTTGTCAATCGAATACATTTTTGTATTTTATTTTGATTAAAATAAATCTAGATTTTGTAATTGCGCGGTGTTTTACATGTTTTAAAATGAGTACTCGCTTTTACCCTGTCGGTAGGGCAAAGCCGGGTATTTTGACTTCTTCAAAAAATCTTGTTGTCCTTGGTAACCAAGTATTTCTTTTCAGCAACTAGCCCTATTTTCTCATAGTATAAGGTCCACTAAAGACTATTAACAGACAGCAAAACTCTTTTTATTCTCTGATTTTTTGTAGAAAGACAAATACAAAAAAGTACCCAATTTTACTTTATTTTCCTCTATATAGCTTTTCAAATTTTTTTCTTTATTTTTTCTTATGTTTGAAGAATCAACCGTTATTTTAAATGACTAGGTAAGATTCTTCGATAAATATAACAATACTGAAATTGAAAAGGACTAAGTAGATAGTGGGCACTATGGGGCGTCAAAACAAACCCCCACTCCTCCGCCACTGGCGCCGACTCCCTGCTGTGACTGTCTGGGGCCCTCCCCCTAAAGGTGTCTGTGAAAAAAAAGAATGGAGGGGACTCGTGGACGTCTACGAGACAATTTTCCCTTTAAATTTTCCCTTTTAAATTTTTAAAATTTTAAAAAATTTTTTTACCCTTTAAATTTATTTCCTTTTTTTTTTATTTTTTTTTTTTCCGGTCGCGTGAACATGCTTGGGCTCGAACCTGGGTCCTCCACCTCTCCAAACAGGGTCCTAATATGCTGGGCTAGCTGAAAACTTATTAGAATAAAAGTTAAACATAGTATTTGTGGAGAGTAGTCCACCGCTAAGATAAGGGTCCTGACGGTCCGATTGGTTCTCCCCATAGTGCCCAGTCCTCCGATTGGTTCCGTCGGTTCCGTCGATTTAAAGTGGGATGGAAAAACGTGCCAAAAAATAGTGCGTGGGAGAAAGCGGACAAGATGTCTGACGGAAAGCAAACGTGACGGCAACTGACAAAATGGCGACCGTCGAGACTGGAGTTGTGTCTAGGCATAAGGCACCCAGCCTCCCCTCCCCCTTACGGAAAACCGAAAGATATCGTGCGGTATACAACTTCGTCCCATCGCCCCCCTTAGAGGAAAACCGGGAGATGTACGCTATATGTCGCCCACCCTCTTCCACCCTTCCTGTTGAAAAGAGAAAAATTGGATAAGGTACCGCTAGAATACCAGGTATATAAATATGAAACCGGAATTTGCCCATAGATGGCCCTAGCTGTCAATGTAGTTACCGTCAAACCGCGTCATTGGCGCCATTTTCTTGTTTTGACATCTGATAAAGATTTTCAACTCACAACAATACAAGTTTCATACAACAGCATAGTTTTTAATAGCGTTGAACATGTCGAATTTTGTGCCTGGAAACTACGATTTGCGGACAGTATTGATTTTCTGTTACCATTTGAAGAAAACTGCTGCAGAATCGCATCGAATGCTTGTAGAAGCTTACGGTGAGCATGCTCTTGGTAAATCACAGTGCTTTGAGTGGTTTAAAAAATTCAAAAGTGGCGATTTTGACGTGAGAAACGAAGAACGTGGAAGAAGGGTGTGATCTATTATGAGCTGCTAAAACCTGGCGAAACCGTTAATACTGAACGCTACCGACAACAAATGATCGATTTGAATCAAGCTTTGCGTGAAAAACGACCAGAATATCAAAAAAGGCAACACAAAGTGATTTTGCTTCATGATAATGCACCATCACACACAGCAAAACCGGTCAAGGAAACGATTGAGGCGTTTAGTTGGGAAATACTTTCGCATGCGGCTTACTCACCAGACTTGGCTCCATCCGATTACTACTTATTTGCATCGATGGGACACGCACTTGCTGAGCAGCACTTCATTTCTTACGAAAATGTACGAAAATGGCTCGATGACTTGTTTGCCTCAAAGGAGCAACAGTTTTTTTTGCGTGGCATCCACAAATTGTTAGAGAGATGGGAAAAATGTATAGCTAGCAATGGGCAATACTTCGAATAAAATATTTTTTATCATTTTCATACAATAAACG
Source organism: Formica selysi (assembly GCA_009859135.1). Taxonomy (NCBI): domain Eukaryota; kingdom Metazoa; phylum Arthropoda; class Insecta; order Hymenoptera; family Formicidae; genus Formica; species Formica selysi. The sequence goes on from WHNR01000191.1 coordinate 46,041, forward strand.
TGTATTTTCTATACAAAAATTCCGGTTTCATATTTATATACCTGGTAAACTAGATGCTATAAAGTGGTAACGAACACGTGCGTGCATGTACGGGTACGCTTGTCCGAGCGGGCGAGTCCCGCTGCACAGGTAGACATACGGTAACAGCATCGCTGGAGACGATAGAAAGGGTCTTGAAATATATACGAGTACCTGAGACTGTTTGACGCTGAGGCTTAGGACTGAGGCTATGACGTCACAGAGACGCCGGGAAGAAAGGAAGGGAAGAAAAATATTTTCACACCTGGTTGCTTTAAAATAAAAAACATCTTTATTTATATATCGAGGGAATATGATATAATATACAATAAAAAATTTACATATAATTTAATATTTATTTACAAAAAAATTATTTTCACCGCTGCGAAAAGTACACGAAATTATATTACATATTATAGCGATAAAAGAGATAGTCGGGAAAAAAATAGAAAAATAGCAGGAGATTAATTTTGATAGGAAGAGGCGGCTTCCAGGTCTGGGAGTTAATCGCAGAATTCCTGGATAGCCTTCTCGAATTCATCGTCCTCGGAAGACTGTGGAGAAAGAGTAGGTGTATCGCCGAGAACGATAGTAGACATTGAAGAAAATGAACGGGGGGAAAACGGTGGTTCGGGAGAAGGACACTCAGGGTAATATATAGGAGAGTAGCTGGGAGGTGAATAAAGGGGTAAAAAATTAATAGGATTGTATGCGAGTGTACGTGTGCTTTGTATGTCTCGAATGTTATTGTTGGCCTCGGGTATTATTGCTGGAGAGTAGACAATTTGAATTTTCGTCTTCCGATTCCAGCGCCAGCTTCGACGGAAGGTAGTAGCTTGCAGCTCATATTCTTTCCCCGATCTGGTTTTCACTATAACGACAATACAATATTGCTTAATTATAAGAAGCTAAGCGTAAAATTAATATTAGAATAAAATAAATTAATGCTCACTTACTTTTTTATTAAAAGAATTGTTTCTGAGTTGAAATCCTCCGGGCTGTCGATCCGCTGATTTTTGTGGATTAATGATGTTGCTAGTAGCTCAAGAGACGCTGTTGATTGTCGATGTCTGTTAGTCGATGTTACACCAATCTCACGAGCAAAGAACAAGTAAGACTTGCAGAATAATATACAGCTTCAAGTTCTTCGGACTCTCTTTTTATAGTCTTTTCCGTGGGCGTATTCTAATTTTGGGAGTAACGATTCTCCAAAATTTTAACGAATTAGAGTTACGCAGAAGTGGGGATCCACTAGCTTTAGAGAATTAAAAGTAGACGCCTAGTGACGTCATCGCAGGAGACAATAGAAAGTATCTTGAAAGATACGTGTGTACCTGAGGGCGATAGAGGTTTAGGACTTTATGACGTCACAACAATGAGAGGAGGAAAGAGAGAATGAAAAAAATTAAACTAAGACTAAAAATTAATCTAAGTAAAAAAAAAAATCCTACATTTATTGATATTAATTTTACATAAATCAATATTCTTATTATATATAATTAAGATATTACATAGGAGTACATCATCTATATCGTATTACAATTTGAATTACATGATTAAACGCGACAACGCATAGCGTACAATGTTTTACTTGTTTCTTTTTTCGCGAAGAAAAATTTTACGAAATAAGTGTACGATTAAGCGATCGTTATGTTCGCAATCTTCGATAAAAAGACTAAGAAACCGATTAAGATCATAACCGTTGCACATATAATATAAAAATACTCAACTATATTGTCCACATGTTTGAGAAAAAATTCCTTGTAATTGTTGAATATTCCAACGATGGATGATGGAGTTTCGACGAAGTCGGAGGAGAAATCCGGGGTGCAAGGGTGGTATTCCGTAGCTGTCGAAGTATGTGCCTGTACCATGCTCGTCGAGGAAGAAGGCGACCCAATGTTCTCCAGGTCGATTGTGGTCATCCGTATTAGCGACGATGGCAGTCGACCTCGTCCACATCCTCGGGACTCTGTCGGCTGGATAAACTCCCGCATGCCTGGCATTGATGTGGTGCAATGCTTGTAGAATTTCGCGAGAGTTCATTATTTTGGTACGGAGGCGAACGAACGAGCGATATTATATATTCAATAACTTCGGTTTTTACCTCCTTCGCTACTGCGTCTTTTGTCGTGCCGGCTTGTAACGCTGAGTTTTCAATGTCAGCTTGTGTGGAGTTAGTAGTTGCTTCGAACTTGTCTCTATCCATCAACGACGATAATTCAGATTTTTCAAATTTCTCTACTTCTTTTTCTATTGATCGCTCGAATTTTTGCAGATTTTTTTTCTCTATTTCATTTCTATCGCGCGAAACCTCATACGCGCTACTGATTTCCTCGTTTTCGTCGTCTTCGTTTTCGGCGTCCTCGTCGTCGTCCTCGTCGTCGTCGTCGTCGTCGTCGTCACAGGCGTTTAAACTCCAATTATCCGGAGAACCACAAGTAGCTTGAGTACTAACGTTCGTATTGCCGTAGGCGATATTATTTCGCTCGATCAACCAATATTTTAATTTATATACGTTGCGTAATGCGCAATGAAAGATTCCGAATTTTCGAAATCCGTGGTAACCACAATATCGTCCGCGCACTTCTCCCTCTGACAGATTTTTGAATGCGGGAGAAATATCTTCCAAATTATATATATTTCTGGAGAGTAGATTCCGCAAGTAGGTTTCTTTTTCGGTACCTCTGACGTAAATGTATCGTGCCTGTCTTGTTATTTCACGTAGTTGCGATGTAAAATATTTCGGATTAGCTTCACCGTCGAACCATTCGATGCCATGATAATTTCGTGTAAGCCAGTTATTTTCATGTCTTACATTTCTTGGTAAATCGCCAAATGAATGCGGGGGCATCATAATCCAATGTCCGACGAATGGAGCGTCAAGCGCGATAATAGCAACTTCCTTGGGGATAAACTTCGCATTGGCATCGCGGAAACCTTGTATATCGATGACTATATCCATTTTGTGAAGACTGGAGCGCACTCGACAGCGCGGTTATAATAGTTTAAACTGCTCGCGAAGCGTCGACGTTCGTGTCTCGAATGAAACTGAATTCTTTTCTGTTATATTGTATATTTTTTGATATTTTATACTGTTAGCATTTTGATCGAATGTGGAGGGGAGAAAAAGGAGGGGAAATTTTCCGAGTATTACGTTGTAACGGTCAAATACTTGAGAGCGATAAATATCTATCCGGCAAAATCGACGATGACTTGACGAGACGAATCGATTTCTATTACATTATCGAATTCGGCGTAAATAATACAATTAACGGTCTTTGTGAGAGCCTTCTCGAATCGCACTTCTAATCGTAAACTACCATGTCTCACGAGATTCCAATGTCCCGCGTAATTAGCTGATAGATCGGGTGTGAGATCAAAAGCGAATAGCGTATAACCCTTGGAATAATCGTCTCTACTTATAGAATTTCTTTCGTTCAAAAAATGGATGCCCGTTCCCGCGAAGAGAGTTTGATAAGCTTCGACGTAAAGCGGTTCCTCCGGCGAGAAAACCGGTTGTAACGGCCTACTAGGAATTTGCATACCGTCGACGTATAGCGAGAAGAAATTTATTCCGTAATTTTTGAAATTAAACGGATTTAATTTTCTATCCCCATTAAACGCTTTATTATTAACAAAACCGACTATTATCCTTTTCGGAAGTTGACCGAGTATTACATTATCTAACGATTCACCCACAACACTACTGTGAATCGTAAATGTTTTAACTTCGACTTTCGTGAGCGGATATTTGGCCGTAACTTTACTCAACATTCTAGCATGCGCGAGTAATAATCCGGCGCTTATTTTCGCCCTTCTCACGAGTAAGCTCGCATCCAGTATATGAATTTTCGACGATGAACCGTTACTGTCCATAAGACAAAACGAATCTTTCGAACGGACGAGCCTTAAGCGTACTTCTACACCGTTAATTAAAAATTTGTCTTGATTGAAAACGTCGCAATGGAGATGCCCTACAAGATCTAGCGCTAGCCCGCCGTGAATGTAACGCGCGCGTCTCACGAGAGCGGAATTTGGCGATTTTGATTCCACCGGTTCGTCCATTTGACCGGGTGTATCCGCGTCCCATAGACAGGAGGTTAGATGGGAAGTTTTTGCGGGTGAGGAATAATTTAATAACGCCTCGATGTACGCGCGGTACGCGTAAGCGTTGTTTGGAGGCGACACGAGCTTTTGGTTGAAATACACGTCGATCTGATTGAACATGGAATGAAGTAAATGATTTACGAGGCCTATAGTGGCCGTGGCGGTTGCGCCCGCAGTATGTCCCGAGGAATCGCCCGGTGTTTCTACGCGTACGCGAAGACTTAACATGGTGTGCGTGAGATCTAAATATTCTTCTCCGTGACCCGGAATGACGAATTCTATCGGAGAATCGTCCGAGAGCGAAGTCACGGGTTTGTAATGAATCCATTGCGAACTCTCGATACTAGTTTGTGTGAGCGGTAAAGAAAAGAGATCGAGTTCGCTCTTTAAACACTCGCTCGAATGCGTGTGAAGAAAGGACATGCTTATTTACCGTAAATTTTTTAGTCGTCTCTGTAATTCTCACTGTTAGATTTGTTTAGAATATATGCCGTTTAAGAAAATATGTCAGATACGGTGCGCTTTCTAGCAATTTTACGACGTTTCGTGGATGTCTTAAGTCTTTTCACCGTTGTGCGCTTTTTTCTTTTCTTATTTTTCGATATTTTTGTATTTGCTCTTTTTTTCCCTCGCGTCTGGCGCTTTGACGAACTTTTCTTACGCGCCTGGCGTCGTCTACGTAATGTCGCGGATTTAGCGATGCGCGTGTTGAGCCCGCCGAAAGGAAACTGAGCTACATACATTTTTGCATCCGACTTATAATCCGAACCCTTCATCAGACTACTTATTTTTTCTTTAGCTTTTCTCTTAAGATTGTCGCGCGATTCCTCAAATCGGTGTTTGGCCGCTACTTTAAACGGCATATTGTTTTCAACATCTTCGATTATATTAGCACCGGCACGTAAAGCTTCTTTCCCCACAGTACGTACGCCTCTAGTTAAATAAGGTAGTACACGTCTGAACAATCCTCCGAGAAAACTACCAATACCGTGATCTCGTTGATAGGGCGATCCGACGAAAACTCGCGGAATTCCACCGCCGCGACTACCGCCGTTTTGTAACTCGTCGTAATACGTCGAATAATAATCCATTAACGTTTAATTTTTTATCGCGGTCTCTAATTATTATTATGTTATCTACTCGATACGCCTAAAGTGTAATGTCACTGTCAGCGTTCCAAATTCGAATGGTATACTCTGTCCTAGTTGATCTCTTATATCTATCTCGATTGTGCGAAAAGACGTTTGACGCAGGGCAATGTAATGAGTGTGCGAGAAATGCTTTATTTGAGTAGACGCGAACGCGTAATCATTTCCAGCATCGAGTGCGACTATTCGCAAAAGAGGAGATTGTACATTGCCAGTAATATAGGGTTCACAAATATCGCAATAGACAAAGAGCTTGTCGGGGATACCGCGCAACAAACTAGCTGGTTCGGCGGCTATTATTACTCGTTCGCGAGGAAATACGTAAAATGGCGATGTATAAATTTCAACATCGTCATAAATCCAGGAAGGTAAAACGCCTGGTGTACCGGTATTATTTTCAATTTTACCATGCTTCTCGTCGTCATTCTGTATATTGAAGTCGGTTTCACTAAAGAGCCACAGCGGTAAACGTTCCACAACGCCAGCATCGAGCTTATTGCGCGTATCGAAGCCGAGTATACGGCAAAGTTTTTCGGAAAAATTTACATAATGAATCATCACATTTCATAATGTCGCAGGAAAGTTTCATAATAATTTTGCGCCCGATAATAGCCCCAAATTGCCAATGGATATGCAAACCCACGGATTTTGCAGAGTAATTCACAGCTTCTATAATATCGTGCAAACTTGAGTAAATACCCGATGGTATTTCAGCTTTCTTAGCGTTGATTTTCTTTTTTTGGGGACCTATCGTGAATTCTTGAATATTGATAAATTTTATGATTCCTTCTCCAGGACGTATATGAAGAAAGCTAGTCGGAAATTGAATCTCCGTGAGCGCTACTTCCCAACGTCCCTGCAAGTCTATACGTTGAGGTAATTCAGTGGTGAAACACGTGGTTTTATTCTCCGGAAAAAAACGCATGCTGCTATTACTCGGGAAAATCATATAAAATCCTTCCTCCCTCATTTTTAATTCAAAGATTTTAAACTTGAAGCGGGTATCCAAGAATCGAATTTTGAAGGATATCCTTGCCAACTAACTAATAATTGTTTATTGTTACCACGTCCCCTACTTTTTATCACACGATCGACGATAAATTCTTCCCCTTGCAAGTCTTTAATAACAGATGCTAATTCTTGTTCATAAAAAATCCCGTCTATAACTTCGCCCGCTAAATCGCTTAATTCGTATACGCGTGGTTTTCTCCATTCAAGAACACGGCGAATTCGAAATATTTCTTCGCTCCACTTTGCCTCGTATCCTTTCTCAAAGACTACTTTTGCTCTACTGACACGCACGAAATCGCCCACGTTATATTTAGCCTTTTGCCCGCGATTCTTTTTCTTCGCCCCATCGCCGTTGTCGTTCCAGCGACGATTCATATTTTCACGCGCGATTCGCGCATTTTCCCTCGTAACGACTGCAGGTTGCATTTTGATGGTGGAATGCCGGGTATGATTGTAAGTGCGAACGATATCCTGCAAAACATCGATGTAGCGTCGCGTATTTTTGTGCGTAAAATATCGCCACATTCGTTCCTTGAGCGTTCTATTAAAACGTTCCACTATAGCTGCTTTAATATCGGGATTACGAGCTACGCGAAAACGAATATCTTTTTCTTTTAAGAAATTTTGTACTTGCCGTGCAATAAATTCTTTACCTTTGTCGGTCTGCAGGTATACGGGTAGGCGCTCTTTGTTTCTCGAGAATATGCGTTGAAAGGCTTTTACCACGCAGGCACCTAACCTGTTTTGTCACGTAAAGGTTCTACCCAAACGAATTTACTGAGTACGTCAATAGATATGAATAACCATCATTATAGCTCTTGAGATTACGAATATCGATCAAATCAGCCTCCCATAAGTCATCGATATTTGTCACGTTATAATGTAAGCGTGGAAATTTTCGTCGTACCAGACGATGTAACGTGTAAGCGTCTTGCGATTTAAGCCAGTCGATGACCTCATTACGTGAGAAATTCGGTTTAGCGGCTCGTGATAAATTATCCGTCGCCGAATAGCCGGCATAGTGCGAGGGATTGTAATACAATTTTTCGAGTTCCATCATTCGAGTTTGTTCCAGTCGAGCAATCCTTTTCTTTTCTTTGTCGGAGAATCTGCGTAGCTCGTTAATGTTTTGTCGCCTTCGTCCTCGTCGGCGGATACAAATAGCGTATCTTCTTCGGTTTCACTCGTTTCGTCTACCTTACGTCTGTATGACTTTGAACGCTCGGTCGAAGTTTTCGGAGTGGAACTTCCGCGCGGAACCACGATTTTAATACGATGAGATCGGGCGAACGTGTGTAATAAATCATGATTTCCTATCAGATTGGAAGGAGTGCCTATGTCGTGTAGTAATCGAGTAAACTGAATTCTTCCGGTTGCTTTAAATGTTTTTCTATCGCGTATCGCGTCGTTTATAAGTTCCGCAATATTCGAACCCGTTATGACAGCGCCGTCTATAGTTACAAGTCCTCGTCTATCCCAGCTAATCTTAGATGTCGGAATATCAATCAAATATTTTAATAGCGCACGCGCTTTGTCGCGATAAGATTTCGGTACACTACCGAGTATTTTTTTGATCATTTCAGCCGATTGCGCGCGTTTTTTCCCGAAACTACTACTACTACTACTAGCGCTACCGTCACCGCGGTCGCTGCTAATTAAAGTTGACGTTTCCATAAATTCGTTATCGTCGACATCCAAATTCGTGTCTTCGTTCTGCTCGTCATTAATGTCCTCGCCGTTACCCTGTGTATCCTCGCGTAAGCGTTTTTTAGCTTCCCGAACAAAGTAAAGATAACGTTGGAGTACTTCTTTATACAATTTCCATCTTTTGTCCTCGTCGACAGGAGTCGCGAGGTTGAGAATACGTCACATCTCCGCATCGAGCCGCGATAAAGCTGTTCCCGGTGTTCGTACTGAATTATTATTATTATTATTTACATTTTCCGCATTTGATATTTCCGTATTTTTCTTCGGCGAGTTATGAGTCATCGCAATAGATGCCATTTCCGGTTGCTGTTGCATTTGTTGCATTCTCTCAAGATTTTCGGTAGATATCAAAACCATTTTCTTAGCCCTCTCCATTGTTCAAAATACAGGTGTTAACACTTTCCTTTTTTATTATTTTTATTATTTTTACCTGTACGGAAAATGTAGGAATGTTTAAGGTTGTATTTTTTCTTTTTCACTCGCCGATAATTCGGAATAATATAGCACCTAGTATAGGGCCAATAAGACAAGGTAAAAATCCGCCGCGTTGCACTAACAGCTTTCTTTTAGCCTTCCAATTACCTTGTTTCGCCGCGACCCGACGTAGGATCGTTTTATGTTTGGCTAATCGCTTTTTATCGCTACAGTGAAGCGGTACGTTACCCTTGAGCGTATTGAAAATGCACTCTTGAATGCACTTTATGAGCTTATTGTCGGCGGCTCGTAAGAATGCTGTTCTTTGATTTTTTTTCAATTGGCACAAAGTTTTTAAAAGACATATGTTTCTCTCACCGATAGATCGTCTAGCATTCTTTATTGCTCTATTCGATGTTGCCAACTTTTTATCAGCCTCTTCTTTTTTCACCATTACGCTGTAATCGCACGACTGACAAGTTGCGAACACGAATTTTGTACTTTTTTATACACCACCATTTCTATTGTTCGATCTGCGCGGTATGTCATCACCATCAACATCTTTTGCTAAATAAACAGCACACATCTTTTACACAATAAATACCGCGTACGGGCTCTTATTGGCTTTTCTCTCTTGGATTTATTGATTGTTTATTTATTTCATATCGAAAATTAATATACCTTATAGATGGTAGTATATTTAAAGAACGAAATGCGATGAGGGTTCTTGTTTCCAAAATCTTATCATATTTGACTATGCCATTTTCCCACATTGTTAAGTCGAACTTCATGATGTTATTAAAATTCTTAAATGTATTGTCTATGTAGTATTCTATCCAGTACAGATTTCTTGCTACCCAGTCGATGCAGAGACTGTACGCAACTTTTTTAAGCTTAGCTATTTTTGTAATCCTGTTTTCATTCATTTCCAGCATCATCAGCTCTCCCTTTTTGTTGCTCCAATAAATTTTTTGTTCCGCTATCGAATAAGTGACACTTTCTATGTACGAATCCTTAACAACATCAAGGTTGGTTTTTAAATCCAGATCCCATATATCGATATCGTTTCCCGTTACTATCAATAATTGCAGTATTGGATTTTCGTACGTAGTCGATACATCAATTAAATCTGTGTAAGGGCCAGCACCAACTTTAGTATTCGCTCGTGCTTAAAAGTAGTACGTCCTGTTAGGTTCTAGATTGTGCACCGTGCATTCCAATATTGTAGCTGAGGTACTTTTGTTGTCGCAGATTTGAATCTCTTTTTGGTTCATAATGAACCAACACTGCACTGTGTATCCTTGTATTACTTCGTCTGTAAATTCAGGTTGGTTCCATCTATAAAAAAAATAATATTTTGGTCTTTTTATATTTAGTAAAATGATAATAGAATCATATTATACATATAATTATTATATGTATGTGTCGTTAAATTTAAAAGGATACAGACTAAGAATTTAGATTTTTTACCTGAATGTCACAGAAATGTTGTTTTCTGCATTTAGGAATCCGTTATGGAACTCTACAAATGTTCTGGGAGATGTCGGTTTGCTCAAAATGTTCTCTAAAAATTTTACAATCGTGCATATTGACATAATTATATACAAGAACATTAAATTGATCATCTCAGTAATCTAGAAGACAACAATTTAAAGTTTTAAATTAAAAATAAAAACAAAAAAAAACAGAGATAAATTAGAATATATGAAAATTAGCACAGCAAGTGTTGACTTTTAAAATAATAAAATAATATAAAAATGTTTGAGTGTTTTAGAACTTATAGAAGTAATGATTAATTCAGAGCAAAATCAAACAATAAAACGTTAAGCGTTTCACAGAAATTTTTTATTAATTAAGAAATCAGAAGTATAATATTTGCAATTGTTTTAAAAAAATAAACTAGCAAAATTAAATAATATAATTGACTACTTTATATTAAATCTTGATTAATTTTACATACAATATTTGGATTTTTCTTCCATTTTTTGCGGTAAAATAAAATTTATATTCTTCTCGCTGTTAAAAGATTTTTTTTAGATTTTATTTTTACTCTCTCTTAAATATAAATTATATTTACAATTTTTTTCGTCATAAATTTCTTTTGTTAACGATTTATGCATTTCTTTGCAACTTACCAACAGATTCTGGGAACACATACATATTTGCAAATGAAATTTCGTCAACTTTGTTTCTCACATTCACACTATCAGGATGACTCCGGTCAGATTTGCGATTTTGTAAAATGTGATGATCGTTGTTCTCGGATACTGGAATATCCTTGATAAAGTATAACATACGAAAAGAATTAAGTAAGCACCGCTGGGCCAAAAACGCGGCTACTTTCGGTACTTTTAATGATAAATAATATATATCCCTTAACGTGCACTGTGGGGTCAGATTGACCCCAGACAAATTCAATGTCAATTTACTCTGACTCGCATCACGAAAATTAAACTTGTCACGTTATCTAGTATTAGTTCAAGGTACCCTCTTCCTCCCCAAGCATGATATGCTACTCGCCAAGCGTCAATATAGCTCTGGCATTCGAGCAAAGTAGACGCTCCGAGGCTTGGGGTCGCGAAATCCCCCAGTGTGCACGCAGTGATTTTTTGGAGTGTTTTTTTGTACTTTTTTTCTGTGATTTTTATCGTTGATCGTCTTCAGTACAGTGTAAGTATCTCATAAAGTGCAATGTGAATTTTTTCTATGACGTATTTATATAATTTTTCGGTGTTATTAGATGCCTTACAATTTACGGGGTCGACCCGTTCGACGAGACCTACTCGAATACGATTCTCCATTATAATTATACGAAAGGAGGCACCGATTGCTTCGATCAACTGTGCCATTCGTATACGGTCACAAAAAAAACAACTAGGTGGCCAATGAGAATTTTCTTCGGCATGCTAGATCAGGCGATTGTCAACGCCAGGATATTGTTGAAATGTTAAAATATGAGAGCGGAGAATAGAAATAAAGTTACTGCAGTCGCGTGTTTGGAACAGATATGTTCTTATCTCGTAACGCCGCACTTGAAAGAAAGATACGCGCAACCGACGCTACGAAAAGATGTTAAATTTGGCATTGCCGCAATAATCAACGAAGACAGGCTTTCGGAACAAAGAAAGAACGCCTGGTATTAGAAAAAAAGATGTAGGTGCGCATTATGTGATAGAAAAAACGACAACAAAACAAAAGAGGCGTGCCAAGCCTGCGAGCGTCCGATATGCCTGGAGCACCGCGTATATTTGTGCGTTAATTGTTACGGTTTAGAATAAGTATTAATATTTGATATTGTTTTTTTACTTTTTTCTAACATTTTACCTTTGCCTCAATATGTTTTATGAAGAAAAACATAGTTTATTTTGGAAATAAATCGATGTATTTTGTAAAAAACGTTTGTTTCTTTTTCCCTACAATTCCTCATTTTGATTCTCAAAATAAATCCCTTTTTTGGAACGCGCCCTATTGCACTAATTTTTTTCTTAAAGTGTCACATCTCGAGAGTAACAGGTTAAATTTTTAGCTTAAAATATCAAAAATAGTATGAGTTCTGATTTTTTGAGTAAAAAAAGTCATTTTTCACGTTTTTTTTGCTTGGAGAATTTTTTTTTTATATTCCAAATCAAATTTTATGTAAAAACACAATTCCGTCGTATAGAAGGATGTTTCAAAGTTATTATGTAATTTCTTCAAGTCAAAAATTCAAATAGCTTCATTGCAGCAAGCATTTTAGTAGTGGGGGCTGAAACGACCCCAGTGTGACCGTTATGTAATTCTGCTGAAGTGTGCACGTTAAGGGATATTCTAAGTAAATAGTACGTAATAAGTAAATCTACCCTGAAATTTCTTGTTTGTTTAATCATATAGACGTGATAATTTTCTTTATACCTCTCTTGATCGATAATGTGCTTAAAACATATAGAATAGTTACATCTTTTTTTTAATTTGTTTTTATTGTTTTTCAAGACTTTTTTAAAAAATCTGTTTTTATTGTCTTTTATATGCAAGATCTTCTTGCATATCTATTATGATTCTTATATCAAACAAAGAGGACTATCGTACACAAATTGATGTAATTGCATCAAATAGACGTCAATAAGACCGTCTGGACCATGAACATGGTATGTAAATCAATATATTGGCTTAATGCTCGATGCTCGTTGATCTAGACGGTCTGCTATGCATATGCAGCTATATCAATTTGTATGTGATAGCCACACAGAATAGATCAATGAGGATTAATAAGAATTCATATAACCGCTTCCCTTAGCAAATAATGTAGCTCTTTTCAATTGTTGAAACAATTATGTTTAACGATTTAGTTTTTTTTTACGGTGAGGTAGTTAAGTTTTCCAAATGAGTGACTTTATCTTAACATAACTTTTCTTTTTAAAAATTTATTTGATATCATTAAAGTTTTTCAATAACATTTGTACTTCAAGAATATAAATGTTATAAATATTGTCTTTTTATGGTCATATAGAAATTATATAAATTCTTATACTTAAACTTTTGTCGAATTTCTTTTCGTTAAAATTTTTAACGCAAACAAATTCTTGAGAACATGATGTTGTAATTAACCTACATTATCTGAGTAAGATCTTATGCATACAGGTATATAATGGATATATGTACAATTAAAATTATACATAAAGTCGAAAGCGTAGCAAAAAATTGGCTGGTTGCGTATATTGTCGATTTCTGCAACTATTGACTTTATTGTTAGAGTTAATTGATACAACTCGAAATTTTATTATACCGATACTCGACTTTGTTTCAATATTTAGTAGCTCTGTTCTGCTATATATGTATATATAACTATCCTTAACATAAAAAAAATGCTGACTTTCTATATTAATTTTGTTAAATAAAAACTAATTTAGTACAAATCTTATTATACTAATAAATGGTTATAAATATTTAAAAAAATAAAGAGGTCTTAGAACTTGAAGAAAAATCACACAAAAATCAGTTCAAGTGTCATTATATGTATGTATTAATATAGCGGAGAATAAACAGAAAATCTTATATTGAGGCTAAAAATACTTATTTTTAAAAAAGCAAAGAGAAAGATACAAAGATAATACAGTCCAGTTTCAATATACTATTTTAATTAAGCTTAATTTTGTACTATAAAACATCCACTTATAAACAAAATTTACAAGATTTATACATCCCCTTTTTTCAAAACATCACATATACTCTTCTAGTGTTTTATGTTTATATAATTTTATTTTATTAATATACAGTACATATTTTATTATCATATACAATTTTAGTAACCCAAATGAACTATTAGCTATAATAACATTTAATTTTATTCAACAAAGCAATCTCTTACCTGTATGAGGTCTGAATTCGGATCCATTGACAAGATATCTGCTCTCGCTAACATTAACACTTTCAGTAAAACACATAATACCGTTTTTGACATAATAATTATTTTTTTTGTTGTAAATATTTGCGCTCAATCTGTTTCCGCGCAATCCTTGGCAGCTCAGCTATGAATAGTGATTCTATCGATATTCTAGATAATGCAACTGTGCTAATCAAAACAATGTTTTCTTATATATATAATTTTTTTAAATTTGTTTAGTACATCAATCATGAGATCTCTTCTAACGATACTTTCCAAAATTTCTTTTTATAACCAATCACTATGTATTTTACATATATATATACTATACGTGCTCTTGAGAGTCCACTATTCGTGCACGTCGTTCTTGACAGACTTTTGACTCTTGACTAACTTATGTATCATACGGTTTTAATCGAGCGACACATAACGCCATTGCGTATTTGTATTTGATTGGTGGCCATCATGAATCATCAGCCTGAATAATCGATTTAAATTAAGCATTTTTACCGTAACATTATTTTTTATTTGCTGCATTCCACTTGCAACTCATTTTCTTCTATGAAGATATTTGTCGCTACTTTAAAAAAAGCTAGACTTTCTACGATTTGTTTAATTTCACATTATTAATATTATTAATGAGTAATTAACGTTCATAAATAGTGTGTAATCACGTATATCGCGACAATAAACTTCGAAGAGCATATTTCGCAACGAACGCATTTGTTGGGTGAGGAGGTTTGAGTACTCTAATGAACCTAAGAACTATGCCGGCGGTAACGTAGTTACTGCTACCAGTGATCCAATGTTACGGTGATCCTACGATCACTCATGCCGAACAGGTCGAGAGAGAAGAGTGAGACTAAGAGAGATAGTTATATTTATTATGTCAAAATTTTTGAACAAGATAGAATCAAAAGAGATAATCGAGAGAATAAAGAAAAAGGGGCTTCAGTGGTTTGAATATCTTTTAAGAATGCCTGAGGATAGATAACCGCAGAAGATATTTCGATTGACACCACAGGAAGAAGGAAGCGCAACAGGCCCCTACGATCTTGAGACAACAAAATTTGATAATCCATAAAAATAAAGGACTTGAAGAAGAGGATGCATTGGACAGTATCACCGAGAAATTATATAAACGTGACAAAATTAATTTATACTGTTAATGATCAAAACTTCTTCAATTTCGAAAAAGTACTGTTAAAACTATAGAAAAATGAAGTATTTATCAAATTGTAAGAAGTTATTAAAGCTCTCAAGTGAAATTCACAAATTTAAATAATCGCAGGCTAGTAAGAGCCAGACACGGATGGTAGTGCATCAGTTTCATAGAAAGAAATTTTCTATGAAACTGATTATGTGCACAGGACACAAAATTTTACTTGATCTTCTACCAAGTGTAAATTAATCTCAATTCGAGATTTATAATAACACAAATAATTCGAGATTTATAATAACACGATTCAGCAACTTTGCCCCGATATTTTTCTCCTCTTCGTCTCTCCAGGGAGGTAAAAAGGGGTTATTATAAATCTTGAATTGAGATTAATTTACACTTGGTATAAAACCAAGTAAATTTTCGTGCTCTGTGCACATAATCAGTTTTCAGAGAAAACTTCTTTTTCTATGAAACTGACGCACTACCATCCGCGTTTGGCTCTTACTAGTCTGCGATTATTTAAATTTGTGAAGTATTCATAATTGAATAAATCTCCGCGTTTCGGAATTGACAATTTTTCATATGTTGTATAAAGATATTCAAGTCTCGAGAGAGGTAAATTTTTTCGCAATTCTGGTCTCTTATTTAATGTTTTGAGTATCACCCCACGGGATATAAAAAAAATCCTTAACCTTTTTATGCTGAAACCAATATTGCAAGAGATATCGCGATTTTTCGTATGACATTTTACGAAATCCTAATAGTATACCTATTAGGGCTCGTGAAAACCGATTAATTCGATTAAACGTTTAACCGATTAAAAACGAATTTATTGGTTAAAATCGGTTAACCAGTAATTGGTTAGAGTAATTACCATTATTTGATTAATTTTTAAATCGGTTAATCATTTAATCGATTATTCCGGTCAATTAATATATTTATTTTGTTTTTTCAAGATTTTTCTTCTGGAATGATTAATTGTCACTTTTGTTATATCTAACCGAATTAAACAAATAATGTCTTTGTATGTATGTATGTATGATTTATTCTTCCCCTTGGGGTTTGAAGGCGTTTTTTACCGGAACGTACCCAAACCTTTACACTTTCTTACAAACTCCTCTATCTTTCCACCCTTTACCCGACATGGCCCTTTGCGACCTTACACACTTTCCTCCCTCCCCTTCCTCGTCCCCCCATCTCCCTCCCACTACCCCTTTCCCCACCTTCCCTTCTTTCCCCCCTATCTTCTCTCTTCTCTCTCTTCTCTCCTTTCCGTCCCTCTTTCCCTCTCCGTTTCCTCTCTCTTATTCCTCTCTCTTCATCCTCCATCTCTTCTTCCTCTCGTCCCATATCCATTCTCTCCCATCTATCCAGATCCTTCTGTTACCTACCACCACGCTTCTTCCGTACCCTCTTTCCATCTTCGCTTTTTCTATCATCCTCCATCTCATTCTTCTTCCTCCGTTAAGTCCTCGTCCACTCCTATCTTCCACAATCTCCTTATCTCACTCCCTTTCTCCAATATCTCGTCCTTGTCCTCTTCTATATCCATTTCCACTGATAATACCTTTTTCCCCCCTCCCCTACTCTTTCCACTACCCCTCTCATTTTTACCCTTCTCCCCAATACCTCCTCCATTACTCCTACCATAACTTCCCTTCTCTCCTCCGGCTCTTTCCCTTCCACGCCTCTCCACACTACATTTCTTCTCCTTCTTTCTCCTCTTGTCCTTTCCTCCACTTTTCTTCTCTCTTCTATATCCCTCTCTTCTCTCCTACTCATCTTCTCTTCCTTCACCCTCCTTTCCTTCCTCACCTTACTCCATTCTTCTTTCCCTCCATTCTTCTCTTCTTCTTTCTCCTCCTCTCTTCTCCTCCTAGCCCTCTCCTTCCCCTCGTCCTCCTTTCTCCTTCTTATCTCCTTCTTCTCTCTTCCAATTCGTTCTCCTCCTGTGCTCTCTTCCGTGCTCTCCTCTATCCTTTCCTTCCTCTCTCTCCCTCTTCTCCTACTCTCTCCTTTTTTCTTCCCTTCTCCCGATCTGCTCGCCCTCTTTTCCTCCTTTCCTCTCTCTTCTCTCTCTCCTCCTACCCTACTCCTTCCTTCCTCTTCTCTCTCCCCCGCTTCCTCTTCGCTTTCCTCCTCCCACCAGTATTCTCTTTCCCTTCTCTCTACTCTTGCACCTAAACCTAAACCTTCCTTTTTCCTTTCTTTCCTTATCTCTCTTTCTTTTTCACTGCCTGTCTCTTCTGCTTCCTCTCTCCATTCCTCCTCTTTCACTACAATTTCCTCCTTCGCTGCTCCCCTTGCTCCCCCTAACCCTCTCTTCTCTCTTCTTCCTTGATCCCTCGCCTCCTCTCTCTCTTCTTCTCCCTCCTCTTCACTTTCCTCTTCTTGCGACACCGTTGTTTCCTCCTCCTTTTCTCTCCTTCCTCTCGCTCTCTCTTCTCTCCATAATTTTAGCTCCTTCCTTATTCCCCTTACCTCCACCACCCAATTCCTTCAACCACTTTTCCATGTCCTCCATCTATTTTTCTTTCCTCCCGTTTCCTTTTCCCAGCCTTCTTACTTCTCTCCCTTTCTTTCTTCCCTCTCACTCTCCCTTCCACCTTTATCTCCTTCCTTCTCTTTCCTTCCTGTCCTCTTCCGTTCTTCTCACTTGCTTTCTTATCACTTAACCTCACTTTCCTCTTCCACCATTTACTTCCTTCTACCCTTTTCCTTGTCTCTCTCCCCTTCTCTTCTTTTCCCTTCCTCTGTTGCCCTTCTGCCTTTTGCCAGTCCCTTTTCACCTCTTTCGCTTCTATCACACCTTTATCCTTCCTTCTTTTCACCTGCTATATTCTATTCCTACTGCCCGTTTCCGTATCGATATCCACTAACTCCCTATGTGCTCGATCCTAGTTCCTTACCTACATTCGGCGCCACCTCTCGGATTTTCTCATTCAACTCTCCTCGTTCCTTATCTCGTTCCTTATCTCCTAGTGCCCTATCTTATCTAACTTTCCTCTTTCTTATCGACCTCTCGTCCTTCCTCTTCCTCTCAGCCTTTCTCCTTCTATCCATCTTCTCTCTCTTTTTTCTTCCTTCTAACCTTCAAAACTGCTACACTCCTTTGCATCCTTCTTTCTTCTATAATCATCCTTCCACTTTGTTCCCTTCACTCACAACTGCTCCTCCCTTTCCACTCTTCTTACTCCTTTTCTCCGCTCCAATTCCTTCCTCTCTACACCAACTTCCCTCGCCTTTCCCTACGAGCACATGCCCCAACTATCTCTTCCCCAATCGCCATTTTTCCCTCTCCTAATGTCTTTGTATTTCATGCGCAAATAATTCCCTCTCTACAAAAAGCAGTTGGAAACGAAAACCATCACTCAGAAAAAGAAACCATTAAAAAAAAAGCTTTTTGAGACCTTTTAAAAAACGATAGAACACGGTTAAAACTATAGAAAAATATAATAATTAATTATGATTGTAAATTTGTCTATAATAGCTTTTAATTTGCATGAGTGCGCATTAGTGCATGCACGTGTTTGATGTCATTTTCATTGAAAAAATCTTAATTTATTAAAATTATTTTTAAACCGATAAAATGCAAGTAAGAACCTTTCTCAAAGTATAAGAACCAAAGTAACAAACATCTAAATTATAAATTATCATTTTGTTGCAATCCTTACGAACAATAATTATTTTTGTATTGATACTAGAGTAAAAATATTTCGTTCTATACTTTAACGATATTTTTTGATTATTTAAATATAATTCGGATTGAGAACGCGCAATTACACCGACGAGATATTATTAAAGACCGGTAGTCTTATGGGATTTAGTGTGACTGGAAAAAAAACTCGCTGCGTGTTATTTTTGTTACGTCCAGACTCAATGAAAGGAAGAGTCAGCGGGAGGACGTAACCTACTTATCTCTAGACAAACGCTAGACGATGCGTGTCCTAGAGTCGAACGAACAGACCAGGGCCCCAGATAGGTCAACGACCGGAAGAGTCGCTCTTACTTTATCGAAAGGCCGTTTGCTCGGCGGTCCCTTTTCTGGTAAAGGAACTGAATTCTTATTACCCGGGACGGGACCTTGTGTGATTTCGGATAACAGGAAGGAGGTCGGGTTAATGAATTACTCGAATTTAAAATTTAACGTTACATTTATTCAAGAAAATGAAAATAAATGATTTTTAAAAAAGATAAAATTTAATAAAGGAACATTTAATTCGATTTACGAAATCTTATTTATAAAATACATTTTCTTAAATTCTAATGTGTAATTGTGTTCGTGTGCGTGAATGTAGGTAAAAGAAAATTATGTTCTCGCGGGTGTTACAATAAATACGGAGGACATCAACCGGAATTAAACGGGGAAACTAAAATTTAAATTGCAGTTGGAAATTTACAATAAATAATCCAAGTAAAATGGCAAGAGAGCCACGCGCGGTTTTTAGGGCGCAAAGATATATAATTTAAACAAAAAAAATAAATTAAAAAATTTTTGAGAATTTCTTTAATTACATGATTCGCGAAAGGCGGACGTTTCGGCCCTTTTTTTGACCAGCATCAGCGCAAATAATACTAAAATCAACAATATAGACGGTATACAAAAAAATCTTAAACAATTAAAGCGCAAAGATACGTGATAACCAACGGTAGAAGGCGTAATCCCTCATGTCGCTCCAAAAGGCAAAAAGCATTCTCCATGTAGTCCATGTTATTTCGGGGCAGAAACCTCGATTCTTTAAGCATGAATCCACGAACATGGTGATACATTAATAATTGTGTCTGTAATATGAGCGGAATGGTTTGTGTCAAAAAACGAAAAGAGAGAGAGGGTCCGTGTCGGAATTACAGTAGTAAGACTTACATAAAAGAGACGCAACGCACAAGTCGACAGTACAAATCTTTCAGCGACGCAAAATCTTAACCAAACTCACTAACTATCCACAGAGTAATGAGAATTATTGTTCGGCGAAAAAGGTGAGATGATAAAAACAAATGTTACTAATAGCGGTAAACAACGATACAAAAAAATTAAAGATTGTCAAAACAGTGAAATGAAAAACAATATCAGCATTGTCTGTAGTATAAAATCAAAGTAATAAATAAATAAATATATATGAAACAGTCCAGACAAACTATCCAAAAAATAAAATAAAAACAAATTTTTGTCGTTGTAAAAAAGATGTTTGTCAAATGAATTATATTAAATAGAAAAATAAATAAATAACATTTAAAAGGTTGTCAAGTACAGTAAAATAATTATAAATTAAACATAAAAATTACAATGAAATATAAGATAATTAAAACAATGACTATAACCGCTGTCAAGTATGGTAAAACACGATAAATGCAAATAAATTGTAGAGTGTGAAAAGGAGAACGACAGAAAATTAAATATTTGAGAGTTTGTCTAAAACTGTTAAATATGCCTCTGGGAGACATTCGGTGTCTGTTTGTAGATTTAAACTATCTTTTTGTCGCTTAATGTGTAATACTTCGGAAATCAATCGCTTATGTAAATGTGGTTCATTATCAAGTATTTCTATTTTGTCCCACTTAAAGTCATGATTAAGAGTAATTCTGTGATCGGTTATAACAGAGTGATTTGTCGTATTTCTACGAATATGATTTTTGTGTTCCGAATCATGTAATCAAAGAAATTCTCAAAAATTTTTTAATTTATTTTTTTTGTTTAAATTATATATCTTTGCGCCCTAAAAACCGCGCGTGGCTCTCTTGCCATTTTACTTGGATTCTTGATTTTAATCGTTTAAGAGCCTTACTTTTATATCTTTACAATAAATAGTTTTAGAAAAATTACTTGAAATAAAAATGTGAATAGAAAGATGAGGATAGAAAAATTATTAATTCGCGGACGCCCGAACCAGAAGTTTCCGTATCATTCGATTCTTTCCTATTCTTCGCGGTTTTCGCCAAGACTTTAAAATGTTTCGCAGATATAGGTTTGAAGGTTTGTTTCGTGATTTCTACTAAGAAACATATATGAGGATTAGTAAAGATTTACCTATTAATTAAAAGAAACAATTCGAGAATTATTTTTAAAGGAATCAGAAAAATAAAATAAATAAAATAAAATAAAATTTTAAATTTTAAATAAAACAAATCTTAATAAAAAAAATTTAATATAGAAATTACAATAATGGGGGTTACTATAGAAATGATGGAAGAAGGTTTTTCTTCAGGTCTGGCGGCTAAGCATGAATGCCAACCATGACATTATGTCAAGATCTCGGCTAATCACACTTGGGGACCCGCGAAAGGGAAAAGATTACTTGAGTCTAGCAATAAGCGAGAATGCCAATCTTGACAGTTATCAAGATCTCGGCTAATCAAACTTAAGGACTCGCGGAAGTGAAAGAAGGTTCGCTTGAGTCTAGCAAATAAGCATGAATGCCAATCTTGACAATTATCATGATCTCGGTTAATCAAACTTAAGGACTCGCGAAAGGGAAAAGGTTCAAAGGAGAGGAGATACAAATGTTTAATAAGCAGAGATAATTTAATAATACAACTAATAAATATTTATGTATGGATACTAATTAAAGATTCAAATTATTAGCAACAAACTGTTTCCTTTGGGAGGAAGGAAAGGAGAATGAGGAAATGATATAAGAGAAAAAAAACAAGAAAAGAAAAGAAAATTTTTAGTGGACTCACTACTCGTTGTGTGCGAAGATGACGAATTAAAAAATTTCGTTGGATAAGCGAACCAAGATCTATCTCGTGGACTCGGCTGTGCGGAAAGGGTGGCTCGAAGATTCGCTCAGTTGTTGTAATGTTGATTGTGATGTTAATTCACTTGACACTGAATATCACTTATCACCAATGATATTCTAAGTCTTTCGATTGTATGGGAAACCGCACTCTACACTCGCACAACTGTAAGAGGCGCGAAGAAAAACAAAGGAACCGTGGAGATTAAGAATTGAGTATTTACTGCATCGGAAACTGAAGACAAAAATTGAAAGTTGATTGAAAGTTAAAAGCAGATTCGGTAGAAGGCTTCGGATCGAGAGGCGAAGACGAACTAATTTTTCTGAGGGAGGATTTCGCGTACATCGAATCTTGGCGTCTCTTCGCGTACCCTCTCCATTAGGCAAGCAATATTCTTTTTTAACGAATCAATCTTTAAAATGGTGCCCCTCTCATGAGTTGAGGGCGTCTCCCTTCCAAAAGAAGGTCCAAGAAGTTGCGCCTATTGGTGTAGGGTTTTGTTATTAAAAATTAAGTCTCGTCCACTGGAGAGTCCGCCATGATCGGCCAAGTTGACGGTTTTATTATTCACTTGAGTTTTATCTCAAGCAGATAACACGCAAGGGTGGTCTAGCAGGCGAGCACGTGGTGTCGAATGTCGCCAGTTTCAGTCGCGGATCATAGTTACATCTATAAGATATCACTCTAGTTCTTAGAAGGGCCTTTATTCGAGACTCTTCCTATAACGCGTTTTCACTAGAGGACTTCCAAGAAAAAATATTATTTGATCTATTTATTTGTCTCTTGCATGTGCACTATTTAGATTTCGAGCCTTCTCATGTTTCGGGTATCTTTTAGTTGCTGTTTAAAATTCTTGGTCTTCTAGGGGACCTTTGTTCGAATATTTATTACGCATGGTTTAGATTCAGAAATATTAGTCTCGCCTGCTAGATATTCCTTTAGTTTATTGTTTATGCTAAGTGCAAAAAGTTCCAGCGCGTAGGCATTTAATATTACGTGGAAGAAAAGAATCGTGGAGTCCACCGGACGTAACATTTTAGTTCATCCAGTTATTGTTTTATTATCGAAAATATATAGATCTTTTATATAACTGCCTCAAGAACAACAAAATAAACATTTTACGTAAATTTACTGTTTTATTATCGACAATGCAAAGATTTACTTACCTTACCTGTATAGTAGCGCGTGGCGAGTTTTTTCCAGTAATATGCTGTATTACTGGAAAAGACCATAAAACCATCAGTCTCTAATGATATCTCGTCGGTGTTTTCGATAATAAAACAATAACTGGATGAAATAAAATAACCGTATGAATTAAATAATTTGTGTAATTATCTTTGATGCAGTCAAACACGGCCGGTAATGTCAACATTCTTCAATTATCTCCGGGCCCACCGGGGCCACTTGATGGTCACAAAAATTTACCCAAGACTGACGGTCTTTAATAGTATCTCGTCGATGGTAATTAGCATTACGAAAGGCCTCAGTACAGTTAATGATGTAGGATGGACCTCGTTTCGCACAGAAAGTTGTTTAATTATAAACCTCGTTTTGCGTCCGAAGCACAGGGCGATGTGCGATGGACTTCGTTTCGCGCAGAAAGTTGCAAACCCATGTGAAACCGTATAATTATGGAAATGTCGCGGACGGATGAAATGTCACAGACGATAAAATATCGCAAACGATGAAATTTGTTTATCTTGTTTTTTTTTATTATGATAATATTTTAACACGCTGGTGTTTACATCTTCTAACATTAACTTGTAAAATGAAACATTTTAGCGAAATATTTTTGAATTTTAATCTTTTCTTTATATGAAAATCTTAAAAATTCTCCATTTAGCCAGATAATTAAAATTTGAATATCTCGGAAATTAGACACATTTCCTCACATTCGCATTTGACGTAAGTGGCATTCAATAACATTTAATAATGCTACATTTCTGTAAAATTTCATTAAATTCGGAGGTAGGAGCTATTCGGAATTTGAGCCAGAAATTGTTCGAATAAGTGAAAATCGTTCGTTTTAACTTCCATAAATAAAAATTCCACAAATAAAATATTTAGTTTGATAAATTAAATTTTTTCAATTATATATACATATATATGTTGGACCAAATATTTTTGTCCATATATAGAATATAATTGCAATATATAAATATCATATAATCACATTAGTGAATGGGAAATTACAGCTTACCGATAATACTTAAGCAATATTATTTATAATATTCAATTTTGTTATACTTATGTAATATTATTATAACCACATTTATTAGATTTTAATTCTACAATATATATAATTAGAACGATTCAAAAATGTCTAAAATCAGATGTCTTTTAGATATTTTATAAGGTTAAGGCTACGAGATGACTTTTAGTCGGACAACATATGTTGTCTATTAGTCATCTTTTTATCGAGTATACGCTCTCATTAAAAGAGATCTATACAAAAAATATGTCATCGTTTATTCATTTTTTAGACGACTTGGTGCTGTCTGGGTAATTCCAAAAAACCGCATCTTATGGTCAATAAAAATTTTTTTATTGTTTTAGTTTAAAAAATTTTTCATAATTATTGATATTTTAATAATAAAATTATATAATTGTTTTAAATAAATTAAATTTTATCGTACTCTGCATATATAGAGCTTCAAATAACCGCAAGAATACTGCTAAATTATTGCTAGAGGTAAACAAAATAAAAATTGCACGAAGTTCATTTACTTTTCTTTTTGGCATTGATAAATTTCATTGACTTCATATTTTTCTAATCTGTATCTCTACTACAGTGCTCGGAATTAAATATTAGATGCCCTTTTCGGGTCGCCGAATATCTGAGGCGACGCCTACGATCCACTACCGTTCGAGGCGAGGCTCGACAGCCGATCGCACGTGTAAAGGCCATTGCACTGAAAAAGTTTTAGTAGTAATCGTAAGATCGTAAGCAAATCACTCACAATCAAGCATTCCAACAGTTCAGATGTCTTTTAGATATTTTATAAGGTTAAGGCTACGAGAAGACTTTTAGTCGGATAATATATGTTGTCTATTAGTCATCTTTTTATCGATTATACACTCTCATTAAAAGACATCTTTACAAAAAATATGTTATCTTTTATTCATTTTTTAGACGACTTGGTGCTGTCTGGATAATTCCAAAAAAACGCATCTTACGATCAATAAAAATTTTTTTATTGTTTTAGTTTAAAACATTTTTCATAATTATTGATATTTAAAAAATAAAATTATATAATTGTTTTTATATAAATTAAATTTTATCGTACTCTGCATATATAAAACTTCAAATAACCGCAAGAATATTGCTAAATTATTGCTAGAGGTAAACAAAATTTCTAAAAACTTATCTTTTTAAAAAAAGGTAAAAAAAGGCGCCAAGTACACGCGCTAGTTGTAAAAAACTGTTATATGTATTTATAAAAAAATTTCCTAGAAAAATAATGATATCAAAAAATTGCGCCAAATGAATAAAAATTTATGCTATAAAATTTATTTCTTTTATTATTATTTAAATAAAAACATTTTAACTAAAAAAACTGTTATACAAAGTAGTTGTTTTAATTTCCTAGAAAAATAATGATATCGAAAAATTATGCCAACTGAATAAAAATTTGTTATAAAATTTTTTCATTTTATTATTTCCGTTATTAAGAAAAAATATATTTAATAAATCGCAATATAATTAAAGTAGTAGGGCGTATAGTTAAAATAGAATTATTTTATAATTAATTAAATGCACAATATACACACATCTAACGCTTTGGGATATATTTATTGAAGGAAAATTTCTCATAAACTCTAAGTCGCATAAATCAAACTTACACCAAAGCAAAGTATAAAAACTTGGCGTGTCGATATATGTCAGATTAAGATATAAAATAACTCAAAAAGTACTTAATAAAAAAATACTTTATTATAGTGTTTTGAAAAGCTCTCGAAGTAAGCTACCAGAATATGTAAAAATATATAGGGTGTTCCATTTAAGAAATTCAAAATGACCTTTACGTGACCTTCATGTGACTCTTTAAGGTCAAACTAATGGCACCATCTTATGACCCCTTTAGAACCGAACAACTTTTGTCTGAAACATTTCTTTCTATCTTGCTTTATTTTTTAGACATTTAGGTGTCTCAATATAAATACCCCACCCTGTATAATATATTAACAATAAAAATGTTGATATTTGATTATTTATAAAAATAAAAATTATCTAGCAAAAAAAATTTTAATGACGATTTGGCGGAAAGCACGATCCCAGCATATTTTTTATATAGGGACTCTCCTGGAGACACCTGCGCGATTGGAGACTGTCGGGTCTTGAACGATAGTGGGAGTGGTATCGGACATTTGATTCTGAGGACTCATCCTGCTAGATAGCAGAGTATATAAGGCTGCCTCTTGAAATAATCTTGCAGTACGCAACTACGCGAAACAGAGAAGAGACGCACAATCAAATTTGTGAAAATGATACAGCCGAAAGGATACGTTTCTTCTAACAAGGTACAAAAATGCAACGTATTAAATTTAATAGATGAGTTTGAACAAGAATTAACACAAATGTCTGGAAAATGTATGGACGTCGGTTGTGGTCCCGGAGATATAACGAAATATATCCTTTTGCCAGCTTTAAATCCAAATGCAGTAATAATAGGTAAAACAATAATATGCATAAACTAACGCTTATAACAACATATATTTGCTCAAATTATTATTTAATTCAATAATTGCATATTTTGAAGGTACCGATATTTCGGAAAGTGCTATCGAATTTGCGAAGAAAACATACAGTAACGAAAGACTCAAATTCGAAGTATTAGATATCCAAACTAGAAGTTTGCCTGAAAAATATATTTCTGGATTTGATTATATATTTTCCTTTTACGCTTTACATTGGTGTTATGACATTCGGTAAGTCAAAATTCTTAAGTAAATATAAACTAGGCTTGCCCAACCTATCGATCGCGATCGACTGGTCGATCACAGCGTGATATTTATCTAATTATTGTAGAAATATACCCATAGTTGATGTGACATTGAACTAACGTCAAAAACCAAATGTTAAAGTAAAGTTAAAATTTTGATCAAATCGACATTGAAATAGTACAAATTATTGACGATTCTTCGGCTATTATTTTGACATAATATCAATATTAAATCAACCACAATTAATTATATCCTAATACTTTGCAAAGTATTGCAATTTTATATATAAACAAATGTGAATTTCTTAAACAAAAGAATAACACTTCTTTTTTTCTGAAGTTATGAAATTATTAAAAGTATATTATATCAATATATAATATATTATATTATACATTCTATCAATTTGTAAAAATGTTTAAAATAAAGTTAAGTTTTGTAATTTTAATGTAAATTTTTAAATATTTAAATACACAAAAAATTTGTTTTTATAATATTTTTTAACAGTTCTATCGCATTATAACATAATTTCAATGAGAGAGAAGTAAGAGTTTAATATATTAGCTTAACATTTCATTAAAAATAGTTACATCTATTTTAAGAGTTTTATTAAAAATTGAAACTGAAAATCGCAATAAGCATAAGAGCTTTAAAAATTAATTACACTTATCTGTGTTTTATTTAACAGACAAGCGTTTGAGAATATTTATCGTATGATTTGACCTGGTGGGAATATACTTTTGAATTTGGTAGCATCTCATGAGATATATAATATTATGAATATTTTGGCTCGAGATATTCGTTTTGCACCATACATACAAGTAAACTTCATTATTCTCATGTTCCATCAAATCCGCAATTTTACAGCTATAAACGTTTAATTATTACTCTTATGTTCATACAGGATGTCAGAAATTATGTTTCGCCATTTCATGATTCATGCTATCCTCACAAAGAACTGAGAAAAATACTTAAAAGCATCGGATTTGAGGTTTGCCATTGCAGTCTTCGAGAAACGACATATTCCTCTAAAGATATCAGCAATTTTATAAGTAAGTTATTTTTAAAACAATGTAAAAATTAAATTTTATGTGGTTATTATCACATTATAAATTGTAAGTTTTGCTGCAACGTTCTTTTTTTATTTACTTAAATCTTAATTCAGTTCTGATAATTTAATTTAATCTTAATGAATTATTTTGGTAGCTTCGATAATATCTTGCTACCCATTTTTGGACAAAATGCCACATGATCTGAAAGAAGAATTCAAGAATGAATATACACGTAAATTGGAGGAAAAAATAATTATTTATAAAACAATACAGAATAATGAAACACAAACATTTATGTTAGATCTAACCAAAGTCTTAATAGTTTATGCACGAAAAGTTGTATAACAGCATTGCATATATGTATACATATATATATATATATATATATATATATATATATATATATATATAATATATATAATCGTAATGTATATCATAAATCCTACACCTTAAGTCAGCAAATAAAATTAAGCTTAAGATATACAAGGTATCGAAAAAAGCGAGATATTAAAATTAAGTACATCTATTAAGAATTGGGAAATAAGAGCGGTCAGGAAGTTCCGTGTCATCCTGTAAATTAATACCGTTTTTTTGCTGTTGAATTTAGGGCATACACCAATTGATTATTTGAATAATCGTTATGTTTTTAAGTTGGCTTACTTTTGTTTTTGTAATAACACATCAGATTGTCATGACGGTGAGACAGACCCGTTTGCAATGATCTAAAATTTTGATGGCTTTGATTTCTAATGTAATGATGTTATAAACTACCGAATAATAAATATTATAAGCTACTGACAGCTATTGTTCTCAGAATGATATAAATTGCGATATTTTTTATTAAACTTTATTTTTTGATCTATTAATATCGAGAAAGAGTCGAAAGGAATCGAAACGATTGATATATTACAATTTTTATATTACATAATTATTTACTATAATTATAATACCTATAATACTATAATAAGTATAATATCATTTCTGACATAATAATTGTGTTCTTTTTTTTTGTAAATACTTGCTCTCAAACAGTTTCCGCGCAATTCTTGGCGGTCCAGCTATGAATAGTGATTCTATCAATATTCTGGATAATTCCAATGTACTAATTAAATCGATGCTCTCCTACGTATATCATTTTTTGAAATGTGTTTAGTACATCAATCATGAGGTCTCTTCTAGCTTTACTTTTCAAAATTTCTCTTTATAACTGATCACGATGCATCTTACATGTCATCAAATTATAAAACTTTTGGTTATTAAATATTCACTTTTTTCTATGAAAGCCAATGACGACGCTGTGAACTGACACGTATATATTCGGTTGTATCGAACAATAATATAAATGTTATTATTTTCCCCCTCTGTAGTGCCTCTTAATATAGTAGAAAAGCAATCAAATAAATAAAATGTGCAATATAAAATTATTGTTCGAGGAAATTATAGACAACTAGGTAATTACTGAATTATAAATTTTTAGTTTCGTCATTATACATGCGCCAAGTTTTAACAGATCATATATATTTTCTATATCTTTTGTTTAATGAAAAACTGGGATTATGATAATCGTTTTTTATAAATTTTATATATATACTATGCGTGCTCTCGAGGGCCCACTATTCGGGTACAGTATTCCTGATGGACTGCAACATTTGTATCATGCGGTTCAAATCGAGCGACACATAACGCGCTTGCGTATTTATGATTGGCGAACATTGTAAATCATAATAACTGAATCCGAATAATCGATTTAAGTTAAGCACTTTTGCCAAACCATTATTCTGTATTTGCTGCATTCCATTTGCGATTTATCTTCTTCTGTGAAGATACTCATCGTTATTTTAGAAAGAGTTACACTTTCTAAGATCTGTTTAATTTTATATTATTATTTCATATTATCATCATGTTTAATTTACTATTATTAATGAGTAATTAACGTTCATAAATCTTGTAATATAATGACGTATATCGCGACAATAAACTTCGAAGTGCATATTTCGCAACGAAGGCATTTGCCGGGTGAGGAGGTTTGAATACTCTAATGTAAGAGCTACACCGGTGATAACATAGTTACAGGTAGAATTACCCATGCCGGACAAATCGAAAGGAAAGAGTCAGACTAAGAGAGATACTGTAGTAATATTTTTTATATTATTATTTTTAAATTAAATAAAAGTGAAAAAGACAATAATTGAGAGAAAAGGGAGTCGTTTGAACATTTTTTAAGAATGCCTGAGGATAAATAGCCGCAGAAGATATTCCAATGGACATCACAAGAAGAAGGAAGCGCAACAGATGCTGAGATACGATTTTGAGACAACGGAATTTGATAAGCCATAAAAATACAAGGACTCGAAGAAGAAGGTACGTATATTAGACAGTATCTCTATCACCGAGCTTCTTATTTAGTGTTCTGAGTAGCACTTCACACGAGATATTTAAAAAAAAGAAACTCTTAACATTTTAAAGCTGAAACCAATATTACAAGAGATATCGCGATTTTTCGTGTGACATTTTGCGAAAACCTAACAGTATATCTGTCACCATCTGTCATCAAATAAACGTGAAAAATTTAATTGAGGCTGTTAATTATTAAATCTACTTCTATTTGGATTGAATACGGTTAAAACTAAAAAAATATAATTATTATAATAGAATAGATTTCCGCATTTTGAAAATTACAATTTTTTGTATAATGTGTATAAATATATTTAAGTCTCGCGAGAATTAAATTTTTTTGCAATTCCGACTTTTTATTTAGAGTTCTGGATAGCACGTTTCAGAAATCGATTTCATGTATGTTGTATAAAGATATATCTATATCCCAAAAGGAGTAAGAAATTTTTTCGTATTTTCAAACTTTTGGTTAGAGTTTAAAATACGTAGCAATCTACACGAAATATAAGAAAAAGATTTTAATAAAGATAAGATTTACTATTTAATAAAATTAAGTTTAAACTTAAGGTTTTAAATGTTAAAACCAATATTGCATAATATATTGCGATTTTTTGTATGACGTTTTCAAAAAATCTC
This sequence comes from Formica selysi, assembly GCA_009859135.1. Classification (NCBI taxonomy): domain Eukaryota; kingdom Metazoa; phylum Arthropoda; class Insecta; order Hymenoptera; family Formicidae; genus Formica; species Formica selysi. The sequence continues at coordinate 76,728 of WHNR01000191.1, forward strand.
ATGAATCATCATATAAACGTGAAAGAATCAATTAATGCTGTTCATGATTAGAAGTCCTTAAAAATCGAAAGAACACGGTTAGAACTATTAGAAAATTTATTATACTATAATATATAGAATAGTACTCCATTCCGAAAATCAAGCAACATTTAGAAGAGATACGTTAAACAAGCGATCTTCAATCAAGCGACTATATACAATCATGAGTAAATTGATTAACGTTGATAATGATTAGACCTTTTTAAAAATTAAAAGAACACAATTAAAACTATAGGAGAATTTATTATATTATAATAGATTAGAATTCCGTTCCGATAATCGAGCAACTTGTAAAAGAAATATGTTAAACAGGCGACCTTCAATTATATACAATCAGAAGTAAATTAATTAATGTTGCTAACATTTAGAAAAATTCTTGAAAATTGAAAGAACACGATTAAAATTATAGGAAAATTAGAATAGACTGCCATTCCAAAAATTTATTTTTCGTATGTCATATAAAGATATATCTCAAAATCTCGAGACGAATACTCTTTTCCGTATGTCCGGTGTTTTAATTAGAGATCTAGGTAAATACCGCACAATACAAAAAGTACTCTTTTACACTCTAAAAAACCAATATTGCAAGAAATATCGCGATTTTTCGTATGACGTTTTCGAAAACCTGACAGAGAGAGAGAGAGAGAGAGAGAGAGAGAGAGAGAGAGAGAGAGAGAGAGAGAGAGAGAGAGAGCATATCTTCAACTGAGCGATCATATGATTATGGAAAGATTAATTAACGCTGCTATTAATTAAAACTTTTTAGAAATCGAATAAATACGATTAAAATTGTAGAGAAATTACAATATAGAATAGATCTCCTTTTGTTTCACAAATCAATTTCTTGTACACCGTTTCCAAAACATTTCTTATATAAAAATTATTACTAAATTAATAATATTAATTACTAAATATATAAATAAATAAATAAAAATTAATAAATTTGTACTAATATAATAATATAATACTAATCTAAAAAAAATACTTTTTTTTATATTTAGCTAAAATTAATGTAAATTCACTGCTAAAATACTCAATATTAAACCCAAAAACTAACTCTGATTCTCCTTAAATAAAATCTATAGGATTACAATTTAATTCAATCAAAATCCTATATCCGTCGCATAGCACACGCTTGTAGTGCCCTAGTAAATAATATATAATACACAAATTGTTTTTATAAATTTCTAGATATATATAGCATTTAAATCTTGAGAAATATTTTTCATAATTCGAACATAAAAATGGCAAGTAAGAGTCAGCGCTGGAGTCGGTGCGCATACTATATTTAAAATATAGTATGCGCACCGACTCCAGCGCTGGCTCTTACTTGCCATTTTTATGTTCGAATTTGTATTTACCAGAGCCTGTACTTTTGAGTTTATTGTATTTTTCATAATGTATTATATATTTATGCGAGAAGATCAATCAATATAAAACGCATCAAATATAAAAGGTGCATGTATGCTATCTGTCTCTTTTTACATTATATAATTATAGATACATAATTGCTCGATTGTATACGTGCATATGAAGTTATTTTGTTGCATCTAACGCACATAAGTGCAAATTTATTTGGCTACTTTTAAGCAATAAGAAAATTGATCAAAAAATGACTAAAGCACATTTTCAAAATCCAAATTATTTATTTATTAATGCTTGCATTTTATATACGTTAATATGATAAAATTTAAAAAAATTTAAGCTCTATATACATTGTGTGATATAAACTTTCAATAAATACAAGAATGTAATATAATTTATAATTCATCTCTCAGAAATATAAATTCTGGTGCTCGCACGGTTCCAGCAAACATTATCTCTCCGTACACTTCGATTAAGTAATGAAACGGACGATCTACTACCAACTCTTGCCGTGGACCTACCGGTTCTCTTACTTCGCTTCTGTCAACTGTAATTAAAAATTTTTTATTGCAATGCTTATTCACACAGTATTCGCCTAAAGTTTTCTATAACTCACAGATGTATCCATCTGGATCTTCCGAACTTCCTTCGTTAATCTTCACGGAAACTGTTTGAACAATATTGTTCACTTTTAAAGGAATTTCTGAGAGACGTGTAAAATCCGCATTATCCCCGAACATCGTAGTAACGCCTACCTACAAGCAATTATTAGTTTTAATTTCTAGAATTTATCCAAAATCTCTTACATATCAGTTGTAAATAGATTTCGTTAATTACACAATACTTACCTCACGGAAAAAGTCTGTCATATTTTCATGATATGCAGTCATAAACTTAGGTAAATATAATTCCATATCTTGCTCAAATTTGTTTGTGTATGCAGTTCTAACTGATTGAAATTCTGAAAAGTTAAGCTTCTTTCTCAGGTACTCCAGATTCCCAGGTTCCATATTTTCATTTGGCAAAAATATAATCATTGTAACGTTGTCATCCTGTAAAATTATATTTTGATTCAATATTTAATTCTTGATATTCTATAAAATTATTTTTTGATTCAGAATTTTATTTTCGAAAGTTGTCTTATAAATAATAATTATTTACCAAAAATGGAATTTCAATAAACTTGGCATTCCAATGTGGTATTTCACCATGAATAAATGTCGATTTCTCAAATTTCATTGTTGGAACAAAATACATTTTCGATAAAGAAATATAAAATTTGCGTCTCTCTAATTTTCTTTTATAAGTTGAGTTCAGCCATCTACTATTTAGGTAAACAACATTTACCAACATAATTTTTGTATCTCTGTCCACATTAACTATTCATATAAAGTATATTGTTGTTAACAATGTGTTTTGCATAAACTATAATTTATTTATATTTAATTGTTAGTCAAACATTTATACAATATACCTGAAGAAATTACGTGATCTAACATATTATAATTCGTTGCTTTTTGGGCCCATAAATTTATAGTTTCTGTAACATGTTCGTCATTTCTGAAATCTACTTTTGAAATCGAACAATTAAAGTTATTTATGCATATTGATGAGAAGTCGGCCGTTAACTCAACTGAATTTTGAACATATACTGCAGTTTCTTGATGCAATTCAATGTTTCCGATACCCTAAAAACATATATAAATATATCATTATTCAGAAAAATTTTGTGCTATAGTATATTTTTTCATTTTTTATCTTACATTTAAATAAGTAAGATTAGCTAAGTCTTCGTTTAAAGATATTTTATCAGTAATATCCAAATAAGACTTCAATTCATTTTCTGTCGCTCCTTCTTTAGCACCGTTTAAAAGTAAGGAAGTTATCATACATATATTTATAGGACTGTATACTATGTTTTCTATATTCATCAATCGATTCTGTGGCAAAACAAAAATTAAAAATTAGGCAACTCAAAACTTATATAAGATATCAATACATTGATTACATACTATATACGATGGTTCTTTTAGACTAGATACATCCTTTAATTCTACATATGTTACAATCGCTGAAGATAGATTTTTATAAGTGTTGCTGCTAGATGACATTGATGCATCGAAGGCACACACAATATTAGCGATAATGATCGCAAGTAACGCTGTAAGAAGAATAGGTTCGTTATAAAATTAGGAAGAGACGGTTATTTCAGAGTATATTAATAGTTTATGGCTCAGCTACTGAAATTTATATATTATTATGTATAGAACTATATGTATATTATTATTATTGTAAGACACATTTTTTAATAATGATGTATTATTACCTGTACGCATTGTAACACAAGATTCCAATTCTATGATATATGTATATATGTATAAAAAATATATACATATATTGAGTAAATTGAAGGATAAATTATTAAATTTAATATACGTGTTACATATATGTATATAGCTTTTTCTGTTTGTTTCTTTTTTTATGTGCCAAAAATCAACCGTTATTTTAAATAGGTAGCTAAGATTCTTTGATAAAGCTTCAAAATTCAGACATTTAGAACTGGCAAATTACTTGGTTCAATTTTAATCGAAAATTCTTTTGACATCGATTAAATATTAGCTGCGTTGTATCTGCGCAACTGTTAAAAAAACTATTAAAAATAAGTGTAGAGAAAGAACACATTATTTTGGAATAAAATTCAAGTTTGTCTCACGTGATTTTATAGACGGTCTCAATTTACTTCAACAACGTCGATTTCCAACTTTAAAATAAAATTTTGTATGAAATCTTCAATGGCACTTCTGTTGCAATGATTAGGAATAATTAATACTACCGATGACGGCACATGACTGTTTAATACATATCTACCTGTGTCTCTGTAACGGTTGTTATAGTAGTATTATCATTTGCGGTGTCGAGTAGAGGTGACTGAAATTGAAAAGGGAGAAAGAGAGAAAGAGATTTGACAAACTTTTATTTTTGTTATTTTTTTCGTAACTCACGCTTTACTACATGTATATATCTAATAATAACCTTCGCAATTTAAATTTTGTTTTTAACAGAAGAGCCTTATCAGTTCTTTGCTTGAATGATAAAAATTTCTAAAATTTTTTTAAATCTACAAATTACACATATAAATGCTGTAAAATATTTTTTCGATTGCTGCATGTTTATATTTTTTTAAGATAAGAAAACTTTTTTTTATATAAAATTATAAATTATTATCTTTTAAGAATGTCTGAGAACAAATGGCCACAGAAAATATTCCGATGGACATTACAAAAAGGAAGAAGTATGATAAATCCCTGCGATTAGGACGATGAAAGACGACATAACATAACAATCCGAGAGCTCGAAAAAGAACATGCATTAGACGGAAACGCATAGTTAGGAACGAGAAGACAGCTTGCAGTTGTATAAAATCCGCTAATAATAATAATATTTTATAATTATGTTATACTTATTATTATTATATATAATTTTTTAATAAATTCTATTGCGCCCTACACACTGCGCTGGCTCCTAATTGCCTATTATAATTACGTTTCTTTTTGTTATGTTATACTTTATAATTCAATATATTGTATTAAATAATCTCTCTCATTATATTAAATCTCTCATATGTTGATCGTAAAAACAGCTTAATAATCTCAATATACATGATACTCATATATAGACTCATTCAATTATTAAAATGAAATAAAAAGCTACACTTTTCGCGTTTTTACTCATATAATTAATAACAGAATTGAAATCAAATAAAATTATTGGAATACGTGTACACACATTAAAAGAAAAATCAAGAGAAGTTTGTCTGCAAAATTTCAAGCCATTGTTTAACAGCTTTCTAACTTTTACTTTCGGATACTTTCGTATTATTAGAAAAAGAGGAAAAGTATTTTTACATCTCTCTTTTATTTTTAAATTTGTCAACAAAAGAAAATAAATTTTTTATTATCTCCCTGAGTATGCATTATATGAATATTAAAATTGTCACAAAAATTGAAATAAAAATGACGCGCAAAGTTACAATTATTTGTCAAAATGATTTTAATTATCTAATTGAAATAAAAGTGACGCGATAATTAAATAAAATTTACAACTCATATTTTACGCATTCGTAGTGCAATATTCGTTTTTAACATTGCATCTAACATCAGCTTTTTGATTATTGTTCTGCGTAATATTACACGAATTATAAAAAAGAAATTTTAACATTCAAAGCGTTGAAACTCCAATATTTAAACAATATCGCGATTTTTTGTATGACATTTTCGAAACCTGACAGAGAGGGAGTATACCTTCAACCGAGCGATCATATGATTGTGGAAGAATTAATCAACGCTGCTATTGATTGAAACTCTTTAGAAATCAAAAGAATACGATTAAAATTGTAGAAAAATTACAATATAGAAAAGATCTCCTTTCGTTTCACAAATCAATTTCTTGTTTCACAAATCAATTTCATCGTTTCCAAAACATTTCTTGTATAAAAATTATTACTAAACTAATAATATTAATCAATAACAAAAATAAATAAATTAATAAATTAATAAACTTGTATATAATAATATAACACTAATCTAAAAAAATAATTGTTTTGTATTCAAATTATATTTTATATTAAAATAAATGTAAATTCACTGCTAAAATACTCAATATTAAACACAGAAACTAACTCTGATCCTTCTTCAATAAAATCTATAGGACTATAATTTAATTCATCTATAATTCTAAATCAATTACATAGCGCACACTTGTAGTGTTCTAATAAATAACATATAATACACAAATTGTTTTTATAAATTTCTAGATATATATAGCATTTAAATCTTGAGAAATATTTTTCATAATGTATTTATGCGAAAATATCAATTAATACATAACGCATCACATTTAAAAAGCGCGTATATATCGTCTGTCTCTTTTACATTATGCATATGAAGTTATTTTGTTGCATCTAACGCACATAAGTGCAAATTTATTCGGCTACTTGTAAGTAATAAGAAAATTGATGAAAAAATGACTAAAGCACATTTCCAAAATATATTATTTATATGTTAATGCTTGAATTTTATATACATTATATGATAAAATTAAAAAAAATTTAAGTTGTACATACATTGTGTGATATAAACTGTCAATAAATATAAGAACATAACAGAATTTATAATTCATCTCTCATAAATGTTCTAAAGTCTGGTACTCGCACGGTTCCAACAAATATTATCTCTCCATGTATTTCGATTATATAATGAAACGGACGATCTACGACCAACTCTTGCAGTGGACTTGCCAGTTTTCTTACTTCGCTTTTGTCAACTGCAATTAAAAATTTTTTATTGTAATGCTTACACACATAGTATTCGCCTAAAGTTTTTTATTATTCAAATGATACATATAGATTACCATTCGGAACTTCCAAACTTTCTTCGTTAATTGTTACGGAAATTGTTTGAACGATATTGTTCACTTTTAGAGGAATTTTTGAGAGACGTGTAAAATCCGTATTATCTTCGAACATCGTAGTTATGCCCATCTACAAGCAATTATCAGTTTTAATTTCTAGAATTTATCCAAAATCTCTCTTGCATATCAGTTATAAATAAATTTTGCTGATTACACAATACTTACCTGATGAAAATATTCTGTCAATATTTTGACGACATTGACTCGTAAACTTAGGTAAATATAATTGCATATCTTGCTCAAATTTGTTTGTGTATGCATTTCTAATTGACTTAAATTCTGCAAAGTTATGCTTTTTATCCAAGTACTCCAGATTCCCAGGTTCCATATTTTTATTTGGCAAAAATATAATCATTGTAATGTTGTTATTCTGTAAAATTATATTTTGATTCAATATTTAATTGATCTTGATATTCTGTATAATTATTTTATGATTCATTATCTTATTTTCGAAAGTTGTCTTATAAATAATAATTATTTATCAAAAATGGAATTTCTATGAACTTGGCATTCCAATGTGGTATTTCACCATGAATAAATGTCGATTTTCCAAATTTCATTGTTGGAACAAAATACATTTTTGATGGAGAAACATGAAATATGCGTTCCTCTGTTTCTTTTTTATAAGTTAAATCTAGCCATCTACTATTTAGGTAAACAATATTTACCAACATAATTTTTGTACTTTCGTTGATATTAGCTATTCATATAAAGTATTCAATTGTTAAAAATGTGCTTTGTAAAAACTATAATTTATTTATATTTAATTATTAGTCAAACATTTATTTAATATACCTGAAGAAATTACGTCATATAATATCTTGTAATTTGTTGTTTTTCGCACCCATGAATTTATAGTTTCTGCAACATTTATATTATTTCTGAAATCTACTTTTGAAATCGAACAATTAAATTTATTTACGCATATTGATGAAAAATCCGCCGTTAGCTCAATTGAATTTTGAACATATACTGCGGTTTTTAGATGCAATTCGATGTTTTCGATATCCTAAAAATACATATAAACATATCATTATACAGAAAAATTTTTATTATAGTATATTTTTTCATTCTTTATCTTACATTTAAATTAGTAAGCATAGCTAGGAATTCGTCTAAATGTGTATTATCAGTAATTTTCAAAAGAGACATCAATTCATTCTTTGTCGCTCCTTCTTTAGCGCCGTTTAAAAGTAACGACGTTATCATCATTATATTGATAGGACTAAATACTGTGTTTTCTCTGTGTAACAATTGTTTCTGTGGCAAAACATAAATTAAAAATTGAGCAACTCAGAACTTATATAAGATACAAATACATCAATTACATACTATATACGATGGATCTTTTAGACTAGATATATCTTTTAATTCTACATATGTTATAATTGCTGTAGATAGATTAGCAAGTATAGTTTTAATCTTGCCGCTAAATAACATTGATGCATCGAAGGCACACACAATGTTAGCGATGATGATCGCAAATAACGCTGTAAGGGAAAATAGTTCGTTATAAAATCAGGAAGAAGCGGTTATTTCTGAGTATATTAATAATTTATGGCTACTGAAATTTATATATTATTATATATATAGAATTATATGTATATTATTATTATTATAAGAAACATTTTTTAATAGTGATGTATTATTACCTGTACGCATTGTAACAAAATTCAAATTCTATGATATATGTATAAAAATATATACCTATATCAAGTAAATTGAAGGATAAATTATTATATTTAATATATATTTAATATGTTTCATGTATGTATATAACTTTTTCTGTTCTTTTCTTAATTTTTTTTATGTGCCAAGACTCAACCGTTATTTTAAATGACTAACTAAGATTCTTCAACAAAGCTTCCAAATTCAGAAATTTAGAACAGACAAATTATTCGGTTCAATTTTAATCGAAAATTCTCTTCTTTTAACATCGGTTAGATACTAGCTGCGTTGTATTTGCGCCAACTGTTAAAAAAACTATAAAAAATAACTGCAGAGGAAGAACACATTATTTTGGAATAAAATTTAAGTTAGTCTCACGTTCTTTTATAGACGGTTTCAATTTACTTCAACAATCGATTACCAACTTTAGGAAAACATTTCGTATGAGATCTTCAATGGCACTTCTGTTGCAATGATTAGGAATAATTGATACCACCGATGACGGTTCACGACTGTTTAATACGGGTCTACCTAAGTCTCTGGAACGGTCGTTACAGCAGTATTATCGTTTGCGGTGTCATATAGAGGTGACTGAAATTGAAAAGGGAGAAAGAGAGAAATAGAGTTGATAAACTTTCTTTTTGTTATTCTTTTCGAAACTTACGCTTTACCATATGCATATGTCTTATAATAATAGCCTTCTCAATTTAAATTTTATTTTTAACAGAAGAGCCTTATCAGTTCTTTACTTGAATATAAATGTTTATAAAAGTTTTTGTAATCTACAAATTACACATATAAATGCTGTAAAATATTTTTTTGATTGCTGCATGTTTATATTTTTTTAAGATAAGAAAACTTTTTTTTCGTATAAAATTATAAATATTTAATCAATCGACTTGTTCCTGTCCAAGCATGTAGATAAATATATTCCTCTGAGAATGAACCAGTACTTTTAGTGATATTATTAAATTTAATTACTTTTTTTACATAATTAAAATGAAAATTTTTCGTCAAAATTGCAACTTTTTTTTTCAAAGTCCTGCCATTTCTTCAACTTTGCATTTTTTTTGTATGATGTGGTTCATCCACAGCGTAATCTTATTAAAAAAAAACAAAATCTTTTCAAATTTTTTTCAAGCGAATACAACAGGCGCTATACACGCGCTATGCACGCCGACAAACGACTCTCTGACGCCGAGACCGCAACGAAATACTTTTATAGTTTCTAACACGACTATTTTTTAACAAATAAAAAAAATTGTTATTCTTTTCTAAATGTTGATTAAAATACTCTGAAAGTTTCAACAAAATCCATTGAATTGTTTTATCAAAAAAAAATTCTCAAAAATCACTTTATTTTTAGCAAGCTGCACGAGACTCCGATACTTAAAACCCTACAACTTTTATTTGAACATTTTTCTCAAATCTTGAAATAAAATATTTTGTTTTGTCAGAATGATTTTAATCGTCTGATTGAAATAAAGTAACGCGATAATTACGTGAAATTTACAACGCATATTCTACGAATTTGTAATGCAATATTTGTTTTTACATCGCATCTAATCAGCTTTTTAATTATAGTTTTGGATAACATCACAGGAGTTATAAAAAAATTTTTAACGCTCGAAAAGTTAAAACCCAAATATTTTAGAAAATATCGCGATTTTTCATATGACGTTTTCGAAAACCTGACAGAGAGAAAGAGAGAGAGAGAGAGGGAGAAGGAGAGGGAGAGAGAGAGAGAGAGAGAGGAGAGAGAGAGAGAGAGAGAGAAAGAGAAAGAGAGAGTATATCTTTAACTGAACTATCATATGATTATGGAAAGATTAATTAACGTTGCTATTGATTAAAACTTTTTAGAATCGAAAAAATGCAATTAAAATTATAGAGAAATTACAATATAAAATAGATCTCCTTTTGTTTCACAAATCAATTTCTTGTTTCCAAACATTTCTTATATAAAATTATTACTAATTAATAATATTAATTAATAAAAATATAAATAAATAAATAAAAATTAATAATATACTTGTACTAATATAATAATATAATACTAATCTAAAAAAATAATTTTTTATATTCAGCTAAAATTAATGTAAACTCACTGCTAAAATATTCATAACCCAGAAACTAACTCTGATTCTCTTTCAATAAAATCTATAGAGGATTATAATTTAATTCAATCAAATCTTATATCCTATATTCTATATCGCATAGCGCACGCTTGTAGTGTCCTAGTAAATAATATTTAATACACAAATTGTTTTTACAAATTTCTAGATATATACAGCATTTAAATCTTGAGAAGATTTTTCATAATGTATTTATGCGAAAATATCAATTAATACATAACGCATCAAATTTAAAAAGCGCGTATATATCGTCTCTCTCTTTTACATTATATAATTATAGGTACATAGTTGCTCGATTATATATGCATATATAGTTATTTGGTTGTATTTAACGCACATAAGTGCAAATTTATTTGGCTACTTTTAAGCAATAAGAAAATTGATCAAAAATGACTAAAGCACATTTTCAAAATACAGATTATTTATTTATTAATGCTTGAATTTTATATACGTTAATATGATAAAATTAAAAAAATTTAAGATATACATACATTGTGTGATATAAACTTTCAATAAATACAAGAATATAATAGAATTTATAATTCATCTCTCAGAAATATAATTCTGGTGCTCGCACGGTTCCAGCAAACATTATCTCTCCGTATACTTCGATATAGTAATGAAACGGACGATCTACGACCACTCTTGCAGTGGATCTACTGGTTCTCTTATCTCGCTTTCGTCAACTGTAATCAAAATTTTTTTTATTGCAATGCTTATACACACAGTATTCGCCTAAAGTTTTCTATTACTCACAGATGTTATCATTTGGAGCTTCCGGACTTTCTCCGTTAATTTTCACGGAAACCGTTTGAACGATATTGTTCACTTTTAGAGGAATTTCTGAGAGACGTGTAAAATCCGCATTATTCTCGAACATCGTAGTAACGCCCATCTACAAGCATTATCAGTTTTAATTTTCTAGATTTTATCCAAAATCTCTTATATATCAGTTGTAAACAGATTTTGTTAATTACACAATATTTACCATACGAAAAAATCTGTCATATTTTCATGATATGCAGTCATAACTTAGGTAAATATAGATCCATATCTTGCTCAAATCTGTTTGTGTATGCAGTTCTAATTGATTCAAATTCGAAAAAGTTAAGCTTTTTTTCCAAGTACTCCAGATTCCCAGGTTCCATATTTTCATTTGGCAAAAATATAATCATTGTAACGTTGTTATCCTGTAAAATTATATTTTGATTCAATATTTAATTCTTGATGTTCTATAAAATTATTTTTTGATTCATTATCTTATTTCCGAAAGTTATCTTATAAATAATAATTATTTACCAAAAATGGAATTTCTATAAACTTGGCATTCCAATGTGGTATTTCACCATAAATAAATGTCGATTTTTCAAATTTAATTGTTGGAACAAAATACATTTTTGATGGAGAAATATAAAATTTGCGTCTTTCTGTTTTTTTTTTTTATAAGTTGAGTTCAGCCATCTACTATTTAGGTAAACAATATTTACCAACATAATTTTTGTATCTTTGTCCACATTAACTATTCATATAAGCATATTGTTGTTAACAATGTGTTTTGCATAAACTATAATTTATTTATATTTAATTGTGTCAAACATTTATACAATATACCTGGAGAAATTACGCGATTTAACCATATTTAATTTGTTGCTTTTTGGGCCAATAAATTTATAGTTTCTGCAACATGTGTGTTATTTCTGAAATCTACTTTTGAAATCGAGCAATTAAAGGTATTTATGCATATTGATGAGAAGTCGGCTGTTAGCTCAATTGAATTCTGAACATATACTGCAGTTTCTAGATGCAATTCGATGTTTCCGATACCCTAAAAACATATATAAATATATCATTATTCAGAAAAATTTTGTACTATAATATCTTTATCTTACATTTAAGTAAGTAAGATTAGCTAAGTATCCGTTTAAAGATATTTTCTGATCGTCAGTAATACCCAAATTAGACATCAATTCATTTTCTGTCGCTTCTTTAGCACCGTTTAAAAGTAAGGAAGTTATCATACATATATTTGTAAGACTATTTACTATGTTTTTTATGTTCATCAATTGATTCTGTGGCAAAACATAAATTAAAAATTAGGCAACTCAAAACTTATATAAGATACCAATACATCGATTACATACTATATACGATGGTTCTTTTAGACTAGATACATCCTTTAATTCTACATATGTTATAATCGCTGAAGATAGATTTTTATAAGTCTGGTTGTTAAATGACATTGATGCACCGAAGGCACACACAATGTTAGCGATGATGATCGCAAATAACGCTGTAAAGGGAATATGTTCGTTATAAAATTAGGAAGAAGCGGTTATTTCAGAGTATATTAATAATTTATGACTCAGCTATTGAAATTTATATTATGTATATAGAACTATATGTATTATATTATATTATTAATTTTATTATTATATTTTTTAATAATGATGTATTATTACCTGTATGCATTGTAACACAAAATTCCAATTCTATGATATATGTATATATGTATAAAAAATATAAATATATATCGAGTAAATTGAAGGATAAATTATTAAATTTAATATACGTGTTACATATATGTATATAGCTTTTTCTATTTGTTCCTTTATTTTCTTTTTTTTATGTGCCAAGGATCAACTGTTATTTTAAATAACTAGCTAAGATTCTTTAATAAAGCTTCAAAATTCAGAA